>JAGKTI010008397.1:0-23190 GCA_018397915.1 Birgus latro | reverse complement strand
TATATATTTATATTTATATTTATATACACAGTGAGACCTCACTATAACGGACAAATTGGGGCCCAAGCCAGTCCGAAATATGCGAAATTCCGATAAAAGCGACATCCGGACTTACCGCTGCTAATCCGGACTTTTTCCGATATATCGGACATTAGTCCGGATTGCATCAGTGGTTTTCACCACCATTGCAGTATTGTACTGTGTTATAACTTGACTACATTAATCAAATGGTATAATAATACTGTACTGTGCACTGAAAAACATGTCTTTTACTTGTCTTATTGTGGTGAACATAGCTGAAGTTGTCAGGCAGTCCGGACTGCTTTCTGGCTATATCGGACTTTTTCCAATATATAGGAGTTTAGTCCAGTAGCTCCTCGAGTCCGATAAAAGCGAATTCCGGTCTACTGAAGTCCGTTATATCGAGGTTTTACTGTATAATATATATATATATGTATATATTGTATTTTTCCCATTTCAAACCCAGCAATTAAATGTCATCAGACAACTTCCTAAAGGTTTCTCTATCTGGAAGACCATATTGACAAATATTCTCACTACTGTACATTATAGACATAATACAATAACACTTTCATCAACACAGACCATTATCTGGAATTATTTATTATAATAGCCTTACACAGTAACCAACAGATTTCATTTTAAGTAAAATTAATTTTGGTTTGAAACCAGACTTACTACTGTAGTTAGATATGTGGAAATTCACTTAAGAGCACAGTAAAACTGTATCAGGTATTGAATATTTACAGTAATTATAATACTGTACATAAAAGGTAGGTGAAAACCATAATAATATGATAGTGCCCATAAACATCATAATTTATTTCCTGTTTAACTCTCTGGTTTGGCACTAAATTTACACATGGAATATACCATCTGGCAAATACACTTTAGATGTTTCTTTGGACATGTGTATTGAAGCTAAGAAATTTTTTTGACACCCAAGAATGACACCACTATCTTCAAAAATAACCAGTTTCAAAAATCTTTAATGTAAAATAATTAGTAGAGAAGCAATACAGTGTAAACTGTACAAATTGATACACCAATTTTTTGGCTGAGATTGATACAATTTTCTGGCATCAAAAGATGAAGGGTTTAATATGGTTTTCAATCATGGTTTCAGAATTTTGAAACATCTTGCACTTCTTGAGTAATGGGCACAACAGAGAAGAAAAGATCACTCATATTATGATATGTCTGTCAGAAGGAAATCTGAAAATTTAAGTGATTGTTCTGAACTTCAACCTCTACTAGGAGGTGTCTATCTCTTACCAAAAACTCGGATAGCCCATGAACATATAGATAAAAAAGGACCATATGACATACAACAGGTAAAAAAGACATTTTAATAAATAATTTTGATTGTTTTTCAAGTCCCAGATGCTACACCAAATTTAATATCTGACGGCTTCTGGGAGATGTATCTTGCAGATGTGGGTGTCACTCAGTATCCCAAAGAGTTAATTTATATAATCATCATCATCCTAGTTTGAGTTAACCATAAATTTCAACAATAAAAAATCTACAACAATAACAATCACAATTTACAACACAAAGTTTAATTACTGTAAAATATTCATTGACATTTAACATTAATATATCTACAGAAAAGTACTTTTAAATTTAGTACCAATAGTGAACACTGCACAACAATTGTGCTTCCAAAACACTGACATGAGCTTAACACTTGACTATTCTCTGGCCTGCTAAAAATCAGAAACCTTAATAATAAGGTTATCTGCTCTAAATCAATCTCTTACAGTTACTCTTACATGACAAAAGCTAGCTCTAGTAAACAAGCATATGTATGAAGGCTACTCAAAATTGACGAGATGTTCGGCTAAACTAACTTATTCTTACTTATTGCTACATTTGTGGCCAATTAGATTCGCAACTCCTTAACCTGTACCTCAATGGGCGTGGCATTCACCGACGATATTATTGCATAGACTTTGAGAGACCAGGAAACCAATATGACTCCTTGCACAGGTTTTTTATATACAGCCCATTAATGTTATGAGAATCACATATTTCATAACACATTCTGCAAATTGTGTATGTAGACGAGATGAATGTGAAACACTTTATATTTCACAACACTTTGCTTGAAACACCACTGGAATACAGATGTAGCTTGATGTTCAGTTTTAAAGACATCACTGCACTTTTGTTTACTGTTCTACATACTACAGTAATTTTTCACACTGATTAAAGCAATTTGTTTTTGAAATACTGTACATGTATAGTATATTACAATACTCAGAAAGTTTGTGGTATTTTAATTCCTGGTGGTATTTCAACATTGTACATTGACTGTGATTCCTTCAGAAAAATTCCACTGCAAGGACATTCTCCTATAGATATAAAAAGTGCAACTACACAAGTTTTAACTATATTTTTCTACAAATGACTGTAACTGTGCTGCCTTCTCTATGGAAATAATTTGGCAGTAAACTATAAATATACTGTATATATATTCTATACATAATGTAGTACCTTATTATGACTATAAGCACACCAGTAAGTAATATTATCCTGCCGTCTAATATATGTTAACCTGTGGTTCACACATAACTGTGCATTCTGGAACAAAAGATCATGTGAACATACAAACACATACACACCACAAGACACATTATACCCATAAGGACCATTCAAGGAATGTATTTAACCCTTTCATTGGGAGAGATTTCATGACAGAATTTAACCATCAGTTGTTGGCCAGAATAAAATTTCTAAGAAAGAATGTGAACAAGAGCACAGACTACCTGCATGCAGTATGTCATTCAGAATGTTTTAGGCAAGGAAAATGACATAACCAAGAAGAAGAGGTTGTTTGATGAGGCACCGGGCAGAGCAGAAAGTTTTCTAGCACAGATGTGTAGTGGGGTGTCACGATGTGGTACCACTGACTGGTGATATTAATGAGCAACTTGCTGCTCTAAAGCAGGATCTTATGAAAACTACTAGTTTAACCTGTGACTGAAACTCTTAAGTTACCCTGTGGTTGGAAAAAGTATCTACAAAGGAATGGTCTTAGTGATGCAATGAACAGGTAGAGGGGAAAGACTTTAGGCAATGGAAGAGCTGTGGTTAGAAGGAAGACTACTTTGTAGCTAAACGAGATGCTGTCTCAGGAACCCTTGTTAAGCAAGCTTAATAGTGTCGGATGTAGAAGTGAAGTATTCAGAGTAGCCAAGCAGATGACTGGAGAAACTGGTGATGCTGTACTGCTGAAAAGTGTCAAAAATGATGGCAGTAGGGTAGCATATCATCTTTAGTGAAGATCAAGGCTGACATCCTTATGTTCACACATATAGTGATGAGGATGGCAAGAAGGATGTGCTGTGCTTCCTGAAAGAAAGAACTACAAAAAGGAGAAGTGTGAATAAGCAGCTCAGAGATCAGCTGGGTACTGGAAGCACTGGTACTATGGTAAGCAGGGGCAGACTCACAAGGTTTGGACATGTAGTTAGAATGGAGGATAAAAACCAGATGAAAAGATCGAAAGGAGTGTGAGGGTGGAGGACTGAACACCAAAATATCCAAGAAAGCTTGGGTTCAGGTCTCTCAAAATGACCTTAGAATTAGTTTTGAAAAGAGATACTAACTAGGATGGTGCAACATGAAGAGCAGTTCTCTGATGATACGACTGACACGTGCATGCACATACAATGCTCTAAAACAAATGAGGCCTTCAACACTAAAAGGGTTATTAACCCGCCCAGTCCCGACCGATTTTTTACCCAACACACCCTCAGAACCCGATCGATCGATTCCCCCCCCCCTCAAAACCTCCGTTTTTGGTGAGAAACATTGAAAATTCATAGAGAAATTGCCCTCCTGAGCTCATAAATGTTGCTACAGGTGTCAGTCAGCCTTACCTTTCGTTCTCTCTCAGGGTATGTAGCTTCAAAGGAAACGAACTATGGGAGGGTTAACTAACTCGAGCCACTTTAAATTACGTATTTATTTACTTATTTGGTATGAATTTATGTGTAGTACAAAACTATATTGGTTTTCACACAATAATATAGGCAATATAAGCATTGTTCACTCACCAAAAACACCAGCATATGGCACCTTCCTTTATGACATTACCTCCTCATCACTTCTGTTTGTTTCTCCCTATAGCTTCTTTGTTTCTTTGTCCTCCACCTCAGGAATCACTTTCACTGTGAATTTTGTCACTGGAGAGACCATGGGGCAACATGTCTTTACTGGCCAGGTTACTGCTAACAGGTGAATTGCTGCATGTGGGGGGGAGGGGGGTTTAGGTGGGGCCAGGCAGTATCCCTGCTTGACAGCAGATAGAGGAAGGTCTCCTACATATGCCTACCAAAAATCACCCACCAATCTTGAAAAATGTGCAAACGACGGGCCTTGCAACTGACCAATGTATAATGGACGTCGGTGGGTCTGAGCGTGAAAAAAAGTGGTGACGTGCATCGTACGTCGGTGGGACTGGGCGGGTTAAAGAAGTATGGAATCTTCCCCAATCATCCTGGCAATAGTTAGATGTACGGATAATATTTACCAGTACACAATGAGGCACCTACAGTTTTACAATCATGAATGGTGAATTGCTACACAGTGAATGGAGAACTCACTCTATGCCACAGCTACAACACACATGATGGGGGTAAACACTTAAGTGACAGCACTGGTTATCCCACAACACCACCTGCAGTCTGAAACTTTACCAACTGTTATAGAGTCATTATGTACTATGGTGCATCTACACACACACTGCATTAGGTCACCTTCACAAACATCCACCACAAAGGCACTAAAGCAAAAAAAAAAAAACAGTTTCAAGGAAAGTAACTAGCACTGCTGGCTACTTCATAATCTTCTAATGCACTAAATGCCATCAACTATGCCACATCGTTTTGAAATCATATTTATCAGACAGTTATAAATCACTATCTTTTGAACTTCTACTAGTACGTATTATGTCCAAACATTATTTCTTACGTAACATTTTTCTTTAACAAAGCAGAGACAACTCTTGGATATAATTAATACCGTACAGTATTCAACACAACTATTCCTTAATTATGCTTGTAGACATTTCTTTGCGACTATTGACTTGTACATTCAAATATGTTCCTAAGTTCTATAATACAGAACTGTACTCCTGCCTAATTAATTAAAAAGGCACAGAGTATGATGTAAATATCCAGCAAAATGAAATATCAACTGGCCTGAGGAAAAAACTTAATTCATCTGACAGGTGTGAAGTGTTAACCTGTTCATCTGCTTTGCTAATATGAATCATGTTAGTGAAATCATTTTTATTCATACTAAATTATTCCTGAAAGCCTCCTTTTTAAGACCTCTTGTTAATTACCAATAATGGAAGGCCACTACTATTCTCTGTTTCCTATATCTTGGAGTATTGGACTAGAGAATCTATTAGATATTCATACTAATCTCTTGCACAGTCAAAATGCATTTGTCTATGTAACTTGTGACACTAAAACTCAGTTAATAACCAGAAGCTCTTGCAATCTTCTGTCCACCCATTTGAAGGTCACAATGCAGGAGACACATCAAGTTTTAATTCACTCTAGCAGAAGACGTAAATTACATTTAGATTCTGGCTACTACAGTATATGATTTTATTCAACTTAGGAAAGCCCTCTAACAATGAAGGAGATAATTATGGCTATATCTAATGCCTCTAGCTCTCTTAAGCTAAATGAACTCATCTTGTGGTAGCACAAAGAAAAATTGCATCCTCAGGAAGAAGGAGTTAAACTGTCATTATGAGCTTAATGTGACAAATAATTCCTGCATTTTCTGTCACACCCAAAACTGAAATTAAGCTTCCCTCAAGCTGAATCTTTATCAACAGGCTTCACATGAACTTTATCAGCAACAAAACAGCTTGAAATGGTTATCAACAGGAATGTAACTATTTTTAGCAACACTGAACTTAATTAAAGTACATCTGAAACTAGCAACACAGAGCCAGACCTCTTAAAAACTAGTAAGAAGCTGATAACTTGAATACATACAACCCCATGGGCAATAATCTTCCAATACAAAGATAATCCTGCTCTGAATATCTTACGAGTATCAGACTTGAAAACCTACAAACAGTGCGGATAACCAATTGTATTAACTTCATACAATTTCATGCACTAAACAAGTATTATGATGTCAGACTCATGCACAATAAACATGTCACCTTTATCATGCCTATGGAGAATGTGATGCTGATACAAATAATGTACACACTATCATTCAGTGTTCATCAGCTACAATAATCATGTTATACTCTACTACAGAAATGTCTCTACTTTTACATTACCTGCACCTCTAATAGTAACTAATACCAGCATATGTATATAATAGTCATCTATGACTGTTATTATTGATCCTATGCTTGGATTCCTTTGCAAACTTGTGCAACATTTGTTCCAGTATCCAATATGTATACAAATGGATCTAAATGTCTGTATGGTATATTTATTGTTGCTTGCTTTTCTAAATTAACCAGTGTATACTAATAAGCACTGGGTCATGCATGGATCAGTTCTTATGTGAAGGAATCCAACTATTCTATAAATTAATGCATTAGAGCGTATGAACTACAAACAAATTCTTATCCATCAAAATGTACATAATACATCAAAATATGAGCCTATGCACCTCAAAATACAATGCTGTAGGCTATAAGACCAACCTACATGTGCATGTCTTTATCGTGGATCCTGATTCCAAGATTGTACTGTAAGAATGTTGCAATTTGTGAGTTGGGGCAATTCACAGGTCCAGTACCAGAACCACTGACAATAAGTGACTAATAAGACAGCTTCGTAAGAGGTCATCAGTGCCTCTTTTAAATCCTTTTCTTTATGGAAGTAAGTCCAAGGTAAGTTATAGAAAGATTGTTCAGTCAAGTTCCACTGTTACCCATGAAGCTGATTTGCTACTTCTTCCGATTTACAGTACCAGTTGTGCATAAGAAGTTGCATATTTCCAGCTTGTAACTAGAAATGCCTGTACATCACAAAAGGAAAGAATTCAATCTAATCTGAATATCTGATCATAATTTTCATGTCCTTGTTATCCCTTGATATGATGGCTGAGGCAGATGGTTTTTTGGAGGAGGCAGAGTGTCACAAGATGACACAACAATAAATCCTTAATTTTTCCAGTAAATACTGGTAGTTTTCGTTATAGATCAGGAATGAATTCTCAATATCACAATGTCCACCATATAGCTGGTACAGTACTGTAAAATAGGGGAAACTGATAAATCAGGTTTATAAGTAACACCTGAACTTTAATACACAATTTTTCTGTGATCTAATGAGGATTTACTAACAAAAAGAAATGGCAAAAGTGTGACTTGTCACAAGGATGTGTACTGTTTACACAAAACAGTGGAGCCTTATGGTCTGCATTTACAAAATTTCCTTCTAGTTCTGTGAACAACAACTGTCAACATTTGCTGATTTATCTCTGCACATCCTGATATTCTAGACATTCTCCTCACTCAGAAATGTACCATATAGTATAATGCTGAACCTTCTGTGTAATCCAGTGTATGGAACACTCCCAGTTTCTCTTACAAGTGGCTAAATAAATAATCAGATCTATGTATTCTGAGGAAGATGGGAACAAACGTTCATCCACTATTCTACTGCATTTCTTTCACACTTACGGCATTCAATCACTTTCCTCCCGAAAGTATCATACTGTAACACAAAAATCATCTTTGGGCAGAGGAACAAACCAAGCCTCTCGCAGCTTAAAAATATTAGCCAGCACAGAAAAATGAGAAGCAAAGGATGTGAAAAAGGAGGCCAACTTTTGTCTCCACTTGAATCAAACACTGTACCAGCAATGACTACACTTTGTTAGGCCCTTGGCAGGTGAGTCACAAGGGACCCTCCGTGATTTATTATCATGACATTAAAATACCAGTAGCTTTTCTATAGAACAGTCCAGTTCTAAAATATTTTTAATTAACTGAGATGTTAAGCGAATGGATAAAAGCTAAAATTGTAATGAAATAACTTTCATTATGATATTAGCCAAATTGGGAGGCCCTCTTTGTGAGGAGGTCCTATGTAGTTGCCCAATTTGCCAAACCCTAACACCACTACTGCGGTATTTTAATGGCAGAAAGTATACAGTACTGATATCTAAGTAATTATATTTCCTGTGATACTTGTGGTACCATGAATCAAATTATAACTTTTCATTAAGTGTGGTGTTTAGGTACTCTGAGGAGAATTTCCTGTTCTGCTGATGGAAGCAAGCTTTGATATACTCACAAACCAACAGCCTTTCTTATGCATGTATATTCTATTAAACCATTCACTATAATGACCACTTGTACTTTACTCTTGCTACTAGCTCCAGTGGTTTTATCCAGCCTAGGAAATACATCATCATCATGGTAAAAGACTTTTTAAAAAATCCTCCATTAACCTCTTCACTAAGATAATGATACTGTAGTTGTATCTTATTCTTGCTATCAACATTTTATTCTAATCAGCTGAAGACTTCCCTGTGGTGAAGAGGTTAAGTCACATAATTCATTCAATAACATGACTTTTTTTTTTTTTTTTTTTTTTTTTTTTTTTGGTACTCCCACACAATTTTATTCAGTGTTGGGGAGATCTCTTGTAGCGAAGGGGGTTAAGGAAGCCTTAGTACTCTTTTCAAACAAAATGGCTTCCCAAAGCTTAATAAAACTGTCAAATGTTGGCATAAATAAAATGAAAAAGACATAATCAAAGCTCAGTCATCAAACCCTTCAGTATAGCAATGTAATTTTCATTTTCATTCTCCTTGCTACCTGCAGATTTCATTTAGCCTTAAGGAGAATTTTCAAACTGATGGGGTTGGGTGGCCTATACTGTACTATTCAATAACACCTTCACTATGATAGGTCTCCTTCAAACTGTATAAAATCACATGAAGGTAGTAAGAACAAACAGATGTTATATAATCGTGAAAAGTGGCTTAGAGGGCAAGCAACTACTTATGACCTACGAAATAGTTTGACCCTTGACCCGGCCTCGTGCTGTGTGAGAGAGGCACTAGGTGTGGGGAGGCAGTTAAAAAGAGAATGTGTACTTGCTTTGTATATATGTTACTAGAGTTACTGTCATTTACATCTTACTTTCTTCTTCACTATTCTTATATTTTTCCCCTTCTCATTCAAACACTGCACCTTCTCCCTCACTATTCTTGGCTTTTCCTCCTACCACTTTAACACCTTATTCTCTCCCCCCACTATTCTTATTCTGTGCCCTTCCTGCCCAGTCTTTGAAACCTAATTGTTAAATCTTAGACTGATGTCTTCATGAGAATCATACATTCAGTCTACAAATGCTAAGGTCTGCCTTATTATATTACTGGACTTTGTTAAAGACTACAATATAATACCTGCAGGGAAATACACAGTAACCATTCTGTCACCATGTAAGGTAATCAGTATTCACCAATGAATAACTTTTCTCCAAAACTGATCAACAAATTCTTTAAAACACCAAATTAACTGGTTACAAAAATTATTCAAAACCCCAAATTTACTGGTTATCACACAATTACCATATCTATACTCTTGCTTGGCTGTCCTTCAGTCTTACCTAACTTCTTTGGAATTTTAAAAAACAAACTTACTACCAAAGCACTGGAAAAAAATTTGAGTTTCATTATTTTCCTGAAGCCTGTTACCAGTGCTTCATTACTAAAATTGCATACTTTTAATGTGAATAATTACTCCACACAGAAGCTACAGGTTTCCACAAAGACAGCGATTACTTCCCTGTTTTTACAAAGCTCATGTACAACATCTCTATTACTTCTCTCCAGCTGCACAAATTTTGACAATGCAGTAGAAATCCTGATGACCCATATACAGTGCCACTGCTCGTAAGGTCAGTCTTTTCCTCCATTCTGGACAACTGTATGCTAAACCATCATATCTGCCTCTATATAAGCCAGAGACAACAAAAATGACAACTGTGGGTGAAAAAAAAAAAAAAATTGTTTCATTTAAAAGAGGACTTGTATATTCTGTAAGTGAGCAGAGAGGAATGGAAACAGAATAAGATAACACAGGTGTGAATGAGGGTACTTAATGTGGACAAAAGGAATGCATAGAAAATGAAAGACTCACAAAAAGTGTAGATAAATGAACCAGACATGACAGTGAGACAAGATGGTCAAGAACAATATGGAAAGATGAGTTGGGCAGTAACTGTGGGATGGGGACTTACAGTGGAAGAAGAGTTACAGTGAAGAATGGCAACATCTTCAAAAATTTTGTGAGGAGTTACTGTACCTGGATAATCACATTTCCACTGCATCTGATTAGTTACCATGCTGAATATCTGGTTTATGTTCTCTTAGCAAGTCTCACCCAGACCCCATCCTCTGCCTTGAGGAGTCCACTGCGCTTCTCAATGACAATGGGAACTTGTGTCTTCTTGCTAGGGATGAATGCAAATTCCTGCAGGAGGTAAACGATTGCAACCTTGGCTTCCATCAATGCAAACCTCATGCCTGAAAGACAAGACAACAGACTCCATAAAGAAAAGGTTATGTTATGACAAAGTACCATCACCTGTGCCATCAAATGTAGACAGCTATGTTTTCACCATTTTCTGTCTGTACATAAGATTACAATAAATCCACTATTAGATTACAATGAAAACCATTTAAGGGAATATAATAAAAAAAAAAAAAAATTACAATAACACTAATTAAGGGAATATGACAAAACTATAGATGAGAATGGACCTAAGGATTTAGATTTATGTGCACAGAGCTGTACTTAACAGTTTGTATAATGCTGCATGGAAAGTCCAGTGTAGTACCACCTAAGTATCGTGAAAATAAATGCTCTCGTGAATACCCTCCTAGTTTATAAAAGAAACTGGGTAGTGTATACCGGTATAATTAAGAAAGAAGGAAAAAAAATCAAGAAAGTTGAGAATGTTTGAGAAGCCATCATCAAGCAAAGTGTCCTTACCGATACAGTTGCGTGGCCCATTACCAAAGGGGAGGTAGACACTTTGGGAGCGGGCGGCTTTATTCTCTGGGGTGAAGCGCTCAGGGTCAAACTTGCCGGGGTCAGGGTAGTGGTTCGGGTCTCGATGAATGCTGGCACAAGGATACGAATTGTGAATTAGCCCCCTGAAACCCTTGATGTATTACTCTTGTTTATTCTTGCTATATACAGATATTCTACTTTATTCTTCCTGTCTACAATTATTTTTGTTTATTCTTGCTATCGCCAGATGAATTTATTCAACATTAGGACAGATGTTCTGAAATGGAAATATTAGCTAGACCCCTTCACTGTGCAAGACTTTTTCCTAAGTTGCACAAAATCATCTGAAAACAGCATGAATAAACTATAACAGTCATCAGATTGAAAGGATTAATTTGCAATACAGAGCTATAGATATTATATTTCAATGTTATTTTTTAATGCTCATAACCATCTATGTATGTGATAAGCTATACTTCGTAAGATCTCACAATACCAGCACGGCTTTCTTAGTGCGCAGCGAGAAACATTAACTATAAAACAGAACTGTAAGTGTTGGTGTGCATATAACCTGTATATGGGTATGGTGACCTTCATGCCCTTGTCTAGCATGATATTTGTGCCGGGGAGAGTGAAGGGCTTGGTCACTGTGCGGTCAACTCGTGGTGCTGGTGGATACAGTCGCAGAGTCTCTGTAATAAATGAAGGACTGATTCAAGTAAAGTAACCACAAAATAGTAAATACAGTAGGTGAGCGTAATGAGAGTTGAATCTGCATCCTTGTACATGGAGCTGTGTTAAAAGACTGAGTTCTGATTACTGTATAGTACTACCAGTGACTACATCCATAAAGCCTTATTAATGGTGTAGCAGATATACTGTATACAGTGGCATTTTAGTTTCTGAAAAAACATACACCTAGTTTCCTGGGAAATAAGGCAACTGTCTGGTCATACATATGGTAGAAATAATACTGTTAGAAAAAGATTATCCACTACACACCAAGTAGATCATTGCAGCCACAGCCATTAAAATCTGGAGGTGTTTATGCTGTGACCATCCTGGATGAACACCAGATTCAAGCATCTGGCATTAAATACATAAACCAAATTACAGAAATACCTACCAGCAAAGACCATATCCAAGTAGGTCATCTCTGCCAAAGCCTCATATGTGATCTCGCCCCCATATTTAGCCAAGACCTCCTCTACCTCTTTCATACAGCGCTCCTGCACAGCTGGGTGAAGTGCAAGGCAGTATGACACAAAGCTGAGAGTGGTGGCTGTTGTGTCATAGCCAGCGATGTAGAACAACACACACTGTGCTGTGATCACCAGCTCTGTCAGTACTGCAAATGAACATAACATCTATCAGCAATACATTATCTCCAACTCATACAGTGTTCCTAAGAAAATGTGTACACTTTTTTTTTTTTTCAAATCCTCAATATGATCTATGTATTTACTGTACACATACCAGTGCCTGATATACTTTAGAAATACAAAAGACAGTTGTTAGTTTTGATCAACTGCAGTCTGTCTGGGTGAACAGACCCATCAACCATAGGCATGCAACTGCCCCTGCAGGGCTATCCTGTGCAGTGAATCGATGTTATCTTGGGGTTGAAAGTGCCTCGCCATAACATGGAACAGAGAACAGTATGGAGGTTTGGTTCCAGGATGGAAGCTGCATTTGCATCTCTCCACCCAGTTAACAGGGGCATCATAACAGGCTCCACCTCACCACTTGATCTGGGCATATGGTTACCACCCAGCACTGTAAATGGTTTCCTAGGTTACATGAAAGCATTAGGCTTGTCATTCAGTGCTGAGCCAACTGACATGGAAAGAAGCAATTAAAAGTGACAGGAAGGGAAGGGTGAAGTACGAAAGAAGGGGGGCAGACATAGAAACAGAATGATAAAGCTGAAGGAAGAAGTAAGCAGCACTGCATCAAGTGAGTGGATGATGGTTGCCACCACCTACCACTACAACAGACAGTAATCTAAATTTACCTGGAGTTTCAGAAAAATGCAGGCAACAGAGGCGCTCTGTGGTCAGCACTTTATCATCAAATGTAAGGAATTGTTCAGTTATAAAATGCTGGGATACCAGCCCAATCAGGAACAATATAAAGTAGTATATAATACTGTATTTGCCCTACCATATATCACAAACAGAAGGAAAACAAGGCTGTTAATACAGAAGTGAATATCGTATTTAAATTGTACTGTACTCTAACCCAGTGGTTCCCAGCCAGCCATTTGCACTTTTACTTGAGAGCACCAATGATTGCTGCGGGATCCTGTGAATATATGACTGTTACAAACTGAAGTCTGAGCATTGTACTCAATAATGTTTCCCTTTCATTTATGAAAGCTCCTGTGATGCAAGTAAATATGAAACTGTCATCACTAGTTTTGGTCATATTTATCTGTCTTTATTAGACATTTTTTAAACTGCAACAACAATGGAGATTTATACTTTTCACTCATTCTCCTTTTGAAGACATCCAAGAAAGTGGCACTGAGTCATCCACAACACCATAACAATAAGTGATCCAAATCTCTTTCTTTCTTTCATACTATTTTTGCAGATTGATGGCCTCTGACTCTTAACAGTCTCCACAGTTAAGATATGTAACTTCACATCAATAGTGTCAAGTAGTCTCCTAACATACGATGGACTTAATTATACTGTACTATTTTATTTTACATCAACTGTTGTACAAGTGTACATGGTTTGTCATGCCAATTTTTTACCTTGTTCTGGGACCTTTTTAGATGGTGATGTGTCAGAAGGGAGCTTGCTGTTGTTGTTGGTGGCCTCCATCTGCTGTGCATCCAACAGCAGCTGCAGGAAGTCACTCCGACGCAGCTTGTTTGCCTGCCGAAACCTCATGGTGTCCACCACTACCTGAGAGTTCAACAGAGGGCCATATTTGAAAATATAAATGTATTGTATGTAGAAAAACAAATGCATACTAATGCACAAAAATACATCACAAGCTTATCATACAAACAAGAAACTGAAATCATCATCCACACAGCCACAAGCACGGTTGTACGTTTATCTACATTTACCATACTTTCAAACCATGCCACACACAGACATTTGAAATAAGAATTATAAGGTTACCACCCACTGCAGCACATGGTTAGCAAACTAAGAAATAAAAATCACCTTTGAGAAGAAGTGTATAGGAGCACGGTCGAGTATATTGAGGTGGAGTCGTTTTGCGATGTGCGGCCACAGGAACTGCAGGAACAATAATGGTCGTTTCCATTTTGGCACTGGTGTGAAAAACTTGGCAGCAGCTGCAGAGAACTCATTCTGTGAAATAATCATTTATTCGATGTCTCAGTAATGGTAAAAGTGAATGTGTTAAGTAAAACTGGAGGACTTTATGTTCCTCATTCCTACCAAATAACTCTATTCAGTCAACCTCAAAGGGTTGACATCTACCTCAATCAACTCCTTATGGTTAGTTGGGACACTTTTAAACTTTTATTCTGGCCATTGCCTTATGATTCTGCTCAGGTGAGATAAACTATGGAACTGTTTTCTTCAGTCTGTCCTTTCTACTAAGCATGTCCTCCAGTATTATGAACAAGTGTCCAGGATTATCAAAATAAAAGTACAATATCTTGATTCTGGCTTTCTTAAGTTGTGCTTTACATGGAAGGGATAATTTGTCCAAGTATTTCATCTTTGGTGTTTTTTAGTTTCAAGACAAGCTTGCCACAAAATATTCATTACAGTACTGTGTTTTGGAGAATTTGTTGAACCAATCATAGCTACTATACCATTACAAAAAGCCTGGAGTTCTTCCTATCCCCATCATGATCCATTTTAAAGTATGGGTACTGTATTTGGAATGAACTCTTCTCCCACCTTCGTATACTGTATGCTAGTATAGTAATTACAAAGTTGTTTGCAACACAAATGCTGAGTAATGAAGTTCCTCATCCTGTATCAATGAGAAGATAAGAGGTTTCAAGCTCCCCACTCCCACATCTGAGTCATTTTACATAATATGGTATTTTTTTTTTTTTTATGCTAGTTAAGAAGGAACCAAAGGCTAGAGGCCTGTAAACTGTTCCTTCCAAGAAAAAAACAAAAACAAAAACAATATAAGAGAGAGCCAAAATTCAAGATCTGATCATTTTGAGATGCCTAGACACACTGTGTTTGAAAGACTTGAGATCATAGGACGTAGGAAATACGGACAGAGGGAGACAGTTCCAGAGTTGACCAGTTGCACAAATGAAGGACTGGGAGTAACAGTTAACTCTTGCATTAGAGAGTTGGACAGAAAAGGAATGAGAGTTTGTTGGTAGACAGGTGCTACACACCCGTCGTAGAGGTGGAGGGATGCAAGCAGACAGTTCAGAGGAGCAGTGACCACTGAAGTAGCGACTGAAAAGAGACAAAGATGCAACAGTGCAGCGAAGAGACAGAGGTTGAAGGGAGCCAGTAAGAGGAGGAGAGTTAGTGAGACGAAAAGCCTTTGACTCCACCCTATTGAGAAGAGCTGTGTGTGGGGAGCCTCCCCACAAATGTGAGTTGTACTCCATACAGGGGCGAATAAAACCCATGTATAAAGTCAACAACTGTGCAGGGGTAAAGAAGGTACAGAGTCGGCTTAGCACACCTAATCTCTTGGAAGCAGATTTTACAAGAAATATAATATGATCTTTCCAAGATAAGTCCCGAGTGCAGTATTTTTTTTTTTTTTTTTAATGCAGGGAAGAAGGAACCAAGGGCCATGGGCCCGCATACTGTTCCTTCCAAGAAAATGTAAAAACAATACAAAAGAGAGCCAAATTCAAGATCCATTCATTTCGAGATGCCTGGACACACTGCGTTTGAAAGATTGGAAATCATAGGAAGCAGGGAATACAGACAGAGGGAGACAGTTCCAGAGTTGACCAGTTGCATATATGAAGGACTGGGAGTAACGGTTAACTCTTGCATCAGAGAGTTGGACAGAAAAGGGATGAGAGTTTGTTGCTAGATGGGTACTACGTGCCTGTCATAGAGGTGGAGGGATGCAAGCAGACAGTTCAGAGGAACAGTGACCATTGAAGCAGCGATAGTAGAGAGATAAAGAAGCAACAGTGCGGCGAAGAGACAAAGGTTGAAGGGAATCAGTAAGAGGAGGAGAGTTAATAAGACGAAAAGCCTTTGACTCCATCCTATTGAGAAGAACCGCATGTGGCGAGCCTCCCCACACATGAGAGTTGTACTCCATACATGGGCGAATAAAACCCGTGTACAAGGTCAACATCTGTGCAGGGGTAAAGAAAGCTCGGAGTCGGCCCAGCACACCTAATCTCTTGGAAGCAGATTTCACATGAGATGTAATACAGTATGCAGGTAAAGCACTGACATTCTTTCTCCCTTAACCCACTTCACCCCTTCAGCTTGGATATATGTTTTTATTTTATTTTTATATATCTTTTTATCATAAGTATTAGTACCTGAGTGTTATTGAGGGAGTCACTGCTAACACCAAAAGCAATGCTGGCAATGGCATCCATGGTAAACTTCCCATACACTTCCTTCATCTCAAATGATGACCTGAGTGAAATGATAGAAAAAAAATTAATTGTGATGAAATTAAATTACCAGTATATTATACCTCACTAGACCTCTATGCTGCCCTCTACTTTATGTACTAGCTAATAAATACAAAAGTTAACAATATATATTATGTGCAAATTGGCCTGGGATGAAGGCAGAGTCCTGGAGAATTGGAAGTCGGGTATAATTATTCCCCTGTACAAAGGAAAAGGAGAAAAAGAAGTGTGTGGTAACCATTAGGGGTATCTGTCTTAGTGTAATAGGAAAAGTATATGGTAGGATACTTAATGACAGAGTTAGGGAAATAACAGAGAAAATAGTTGGAGAAGAACAGGGAGTATTTAGGAAGGGAAGAGGTTGTGTAGATCAGATATTCATTCTTAGATCACTAGTGGAAAAGTTTCTAGAGATGGGGAAGAAGTTGTATGCAGCCTTCACAGATTTGGAGAAAGCATATGACAGGGTGGATAGACAAGGAATGTGGAAAGTATTAAGAATATATGGCATTAATGGTAATTTGCTGAATGCCATGAAGTGTATGTAAAAGGGTGCTAAGGCTGCAGTGCGTGTGGATAGTGAACTGAGTGAATTTTCCTATTTGAATGTTGGATTGAAACAGGGATGTGTCATGTCTCCATGGTTGTTCAATCTGTATACTGTATGGATGGGATTATAAAAGAGGAACATGGAAGAGCAGTGGATGCTGGGGTGACCTTAAAGAGAGAGGGCAGTGTTTGGAAACTCCCAGTACTGTTGTTTGCAGACAATACTGTATTAAGTGAAGACGAAAGGGAACTGCAAGGCTTGGTGAATGAGTTTGGGAGAATGTGTAAGAAACAGAATCTAAAGGTGAATGTAGGGAAGAGTAATGTTAGGTCTTTGAGAGAAATGAAGCCATTGAATGTACAGAGAGGCTGGATGAGGAGGAAATGGAAAATGTGAGTGCATTTAAGTACTGTACAGTACTTGGGGCAGTGTGATGAGTAAGAATGGAAAAATAAAGGGCAACATGCTTGAATGGGTACAACAGGGAAGAAAGGTTGCTAGTTCTTTGAAAGCAGTGATAAGGAACAGGGAAGTGAGCATGGAAATAAAAAAGTCACTGCATGACAATATTGTGATACCAATCCTAACATATGGAAGTGAAGCTTGAACCTTGTTGGAAGGACACAAGTCAAGAGTGAGAGCAGAGGAAATGAGTTATTTGAGAAGAGCACATGTAGTTACATGGAGTGACAGACTGACAAATGAGGAAGAGAAGGAGCGTTGTGGTGTGGATGTGGATGCGACAGAATGTGTTAGGAGAAATACAGTGAGGTAGTGAGGTGGTTTGGTCATATGGAGAGGATGGAGGGTTAGAGACTAATGAGAAGAGTGTATGCAAGTGAGGTGGAGAGGGAGGTCAAGGATCAGATGGAGGGATGGAATGGAGAGGTATATGAGAGAGGGGTGAGTGAGCTGGGAGCAGGGCAGGGAAATGACGCTGGACAGGGCGATATGGAGGCGATTTGTTTGTGGCCACCTCTTATGGGATTGAGGCTTCTGGCAACAAACAGATATATAGACAATAAAAAAATGAGGAAACCATTTACTATGTCAGATAACTGCCATGTAACTAACTAAAGCTTGGATCTGGTTCCAGAGATATTTTCCATAAATCCAGTCCACTTCCACTTTACAGTTACTAAAGGCTAATTATGGCAAATTTCATGTGTTAATGATGATCCGACAGGTAGTTTATTAAGAAATTCTCTCATGTTCTGACAGTACAACCTAGAAAGGGAGGCAGATACCAGTACAATTCCATACTTTTCTCTACGTAATATGCATATTTCCTAAAATATTAGCTAAAAAATTTTCGTGTCTACTAAGATGTAAGAAGATAAGGTGAGGGTTAGCTTTAACCTAGTTTAACACACTAGTGTTGAGACAATTACAATGGCATGCAAAGTTTCCTTTACACCAGGTTACAAATCCTTTTTCTCATCACTAAATAAATGGTCAACTAAAATGGGCCATACTTCCATTCATGCATCATTTAACCCTTTGAAACTCTCAGTTCCATCCCACTGGTAATACTATTCACATGTAATGTCACTGTGCCATGTTCATGACACCTGTGAAGTAGAGCTATACAGCAAATAAAAATCTCTGCTAAGGACCTCATAGATGTAATGTTGGAACACTAATGATTGTTAGTTAGGCCATGACCCACCTTTTCTTCAGTTCCTGGTTGAAGTATTTGACAAGATTGCTGGCACAGTCCTTGACCAAATGGAGAGTCTGTTTAATCTTGCCAGAGCTGAAGGTTGGTGTCATGACAGATCGTACTGCTTTCCATACTCCACCCTTCAATCCCAGTAGCATGTGGTCCATTACAGGCTCATTGAAGGTTACAATGCTGCAGAGAGGAGGGAAAATGGGAGAGGGCTGAAATTTGAAACAAAGATCATCTTCATCCTGTTTCGTATAAAAAAGTAGGGTTGGGGTGTGGGTGAGTGTAGCAATGTGTGTGTGTGTGTGGACAGGAAAAAGAAAACAAGCAATGAAACTCATCCTATTAACAGAGTGTACCATAAACTCATCTTCATTCTGATGCTATGTCCAACACTAACATAGGATAAGAGTATTCTGCACACAGTATCTCATCTTACTAGGGAAATGAGCTTGAGAAGAAAGGAAGCCTAAAATACAATCCTCTCACTCTTCTGTATTACAAGAGGTATAAAGTTGCTTAAAACAGAGGTACTTCATTGTGGGATTGTCAAACCCTTTTATGGACCTACAAACCTTAAAAGGAGGAGGGAATCCCAGCTGCTTAGAAGTCCATTATGATATGCAGGGAATGGAAGAAAAGTACTTGCTCTCCTCTTCCCAGGAATACTCAACTATATTAAATGAAGATAACACACTCGACTCAATTTTTTCGGTATGTTAATGTTTCATTTATTTTAATTTTGTCATCCTCAGCTGGTTTTACTTGGCATCTCAAGAGACGTCTCATTCATTCGCTTTTGTAATTCATCAGTTCTTTATATTACTTCCTTACCTCACCTTCTCACACATTCACATACCATATCCTGCCACTTTCTTGGCCTTCCGTGCAGGGCCAGATTAATCCTGCTGTGGCTTGGTAGGAAATGCAGATTGTTGGTCTGCAACATATAGATCTCTTGTTTCCATTATTTCCAGTGACATTTTGGCATGACCTATAATGGTCTTTTTTGATGGCCTGATGAGTGATTGGCCCTTACTTAGACATCCAAAGCATATATTTATTCTGCTCTGGAAGTCTGGATGCACTGTGACAGGCCGTGGCCTGGTAGGTAGTTGTCCATTTTGCCTATACCTCATAATCCAGCCCTGCTTCCATGCCTCCTCCTTTCCTCACGCTCACTCACCCTTTTTCAACTGAATCTAACTTAAAGTAGAACACATGTTCAGTATTCACCATCTTAGTCACTTACCTCCTGTCTGTGAAGTGATCGAAGTCCTTGACCATGACGTGCTTCAGCAAGTCTGGGTGTCCAACCATGAGGCAGGGTTTCGTAAACTCATAGTACCCGCAGTAGTTTTTTCCACCGTAGGATTCGTACAGCATTTGGTCATACTCTGCCATGGAATGAGTTGACCGGATTCTGGCATACATGTTGCCAATGAACCATGCTGGCTTGGGCCCACTCACACCTCTAGACTCCCAGTAGCTGTACACTTTCCTCATGTACAGCACCACAAGGGTGAAGACTGCAGATAAGATAAGCACCAAGGGGAATGCACACAAGCAGGACACAGCTTGAGCAATCATTATCAATGAGGGGGAGTAAGTATACCTCTTTACAGACAAAAACTCCAAGGAAAGAACCACAAGACTACACAACACTGTAACTCAAAATTCTGACAACTCCGCAGAGCAGACTTTACCAACAACTTGAACTTGAAACATGAACACAATATAGTACCAATTATAACTGGCTCAATACAACCAGCCCCATTATAACTGACCAAGTAGGCATCCAATACATCTAAACTGCTGGACAAAGAATGGCATCCATAACTCCTCCAAACAAATGCTTTATCAGGAAGCCAAACTCAGAATTCTGAAATGGTTCCCTAACCTGAACAATTATTGTAGTATCAAAAACTTATTCATCTTCACTATATTTCTTCAACATTCAGAATGTATCAACATGACTCCATATATACAATATATTCACAATAATGGATAGTATTACATCAAACCTATCCAACACTTATCACTGAATTTACAAATAGTCATACACAGACTGAGTAGTACTAGGTCTTAGGAAGATAAGTTATTTGATCAAAGTTGGCAGCAAATCAGACTTCTTTTGACTGACCTAAGTTGAAAACAATATTATGAGATTCCTTAAGACTGCTCCATCAGACAAAACTCACAGATTCTTTTTTTTAGTATTAGGTACAGATGACACAAAAACTAGGAGCTTTCTTGAGACTGATCACACACAGTACAAATATTCTGAGTTTTCCTGAAATTACAGATACAAGACAAATATTTAGAGCTTCTCTGAGAGTAATCAAAGACAAATGTTTCGAGCTTCTAAGAGACTGATTAGAGCTTAGACATGCAATAGAGAGATTCCTTACTACTGATGTGAACAGAGACAGATGGAGATGATACTGTAGGTACAATTCCATACAACTTCTATACAGCATTAAGAGATGACAACTGCACTTCCTGAAATCTTTGTTATAAACACTTCTGAGAGCAACTGGGTCCCTACAATAAACCACAGATTATTTACATCGACGAGTATGAGGGCACTGGGTTACTGTGATCTGTAGGCACAATTTCAGCTTGACAGAGTGAGAATCCAGAGTTGGTAGGGAGGAAAGGTAAGGCAAAATGGACCATAGAAGGATCGAATGCAGTGATGGATTCTGGGCTGGCATGGGGTCTGCCTGCCTCAGTGTATCCTGGTGTTGCGTGTCCGGTGATGAAAGGAGAGTTCACAGCCTTGACTATGCTTGGTAAGTGGAAGGTGCATAGTACTGTACTGGAAGAGAAAATTACATGAGGTTGTGGCTGTGGAGACATCAAACTAACATACTAACTCCACCAATCTCACGCTGATAAAATAAAACTACAATATCATAATCAGTACAGATATCACTGGAATTTATAAATACAAAAATTTCAAGACAGACTTCATCAGAAAGATGAAGGATTGTGATGTCACCTTAAATACAAACTACAAAATTCAGGTTTTGAACTTGGTAAGTATACTGTACTTTCACAGGTACAGATTAGAAACCTACACATGGTGGTGTTGTGCACTCTGGGTGGGGCATCTAGACTGGTGCCAAACCTCCTCACATTTTTCTGTACCTCACTGTGAGAAGGATCATGGTGAGGTACCATCTACCAAAAGGGGGAACTGGTTCCTTAGCTACATGGTATGTGTACTATCCTATACTTGTAAGACAGACCCATAAAAGCAGATGCTTGTCTACGGTTGACAGGTCTGCTCATTCTGACAGACCAGGATTAAGAAACACCTGTGCTTTCGCAAATGAGCTGCACGATGGCTAGCTCATAATTACAATATATCATACTGCAAACCTTACCCTCCATGCATCATGAAGGTCTTATGCTACAAGCGTCAAACTGCCTGAAAAGGTCTAATAAGCTTTGGGTGTGTACTGCCAAATAATAACTAGCTACCTGGTATCACCAAACTTCAAAGTTGGCCCCCCAAGACAGCTAGTTGTCTTTCAGTACTCACCACCTGATGTCCTGACAGTGATGTTGATCTAGGCAGAGAGCCTTGACCACTCCCCATCACCATGACTCTCTTCATCTTCCGCCCACCTTAGGTTCAATGCCAAAATAACCTTAACTACATGAACATTTCAGCCTATACCCACTGCACATTTATGCATTTCCAGTTACCCTTGCTGTAGGGCTGCTATTACATTTTGAAGAATGGATAGAAATCAACTGCTGTAAAGCATGTCATAAGCTGCACGATAAAACAGAAATCGGAACCCCTCAAATTATTCACATCCTGTCATGGAGGAAGTTGTGTTTGTTAGCTGTTTCACATCAAAGGGCATGCAGGTGCTTTATTATCATCAAGACTGACCGGCAGGGGAGGTGACAGACATATAAGTGGTGAGACAGACAGGTGGTGAGACATTAAAGGCTGTGAGGGAGTGTTAGTAGTGGGAGCACCAAAAGGTCAGCCGGCCATTGTTGTTGTTATGAAGGAACCCTAAGGGACAATCTTCACTTTATTTTAGGTCGAGGATGCATATCCTCAGGCTAAAGTCGTGGAGTTTACTGTATTCAAATTTGATACACCAAATTGAATGCTTAGTTGCTGCATAATAAATAAACAATTATAGTATATTACAGATGAAAGGGTACTTTTCTAAAATTTGGGAGGTCTTGGCCAAGGTTGCCAACTTAGCGACTTTGAAGCTAGCTCTAGTGATATTTGTTTTAATTTAGCGGCACTTTTAATTATTGTTTTGCGACATGTCGCAAATCTGGAGATTTCCATGGACATCTAG
>JAGKTI010008396.1:20431-33738 GCA_018397915.1 Birgus latro | reverse complement strand
TGATGGTGATGGTTGTGGTGGTGGTGATGGTTGTGGTGGTGGTGAATAGTGGTGGTGGTGGTGATGGTAGTGATGGTGGTGGTGGTGGTAATAGTTGTGTTGATGATAGTGGTGGTGGTAGATGTGATGGTGGTGGTGGTGTTGGTCAGAAACGACTCTTCTTTGGGAAAGTGCTTTGCAGCCCGATGGGGCCGCGTGGCTCTTGCTAATTACTATAACTGTCCCCACTGTGAGAGTTAAGCATGCTCTCGTCTCCCCTTCTGGTTCCTGCGACCTGATGCATTCAAAGTTTCTTTAAAAATTCATGCTGTAACCGATTCTCTATAGCAGTCAATTATTGTCAGAGATGATTTTATTTGGCCGTATTTTTCACATTGATATTCACATTGTTTTGGTTGTGAAGTGTTTGATAGTCATGTTAATGAAAACAAAAAGTACGAACATAGTATCCCACAGCTTTACTCCTGTTCGATGATGTACTTTAATCCATAATCTTGCTACCTCCAGACGGAGTAATCAGACTGAAGGAAGACCTGTGGCCGTGAAGGGAAGGATGAAGGCTATGTGTAACCCCTTTTATTCGAGAAGTCCATCCTAAGCTGTGCATAAATGTCTCTGAAAGTAGCAGAAGTAAAATAAGATCTACGTCATCAGAGTGAATGAGTTGAGCTGGAGACAGGTTATGAATAGAGCACTTTGAATTATTGCCTCTGATCCCACGCTCAGAGGAAAATGTCAGGTGGTACTCACACGCAGCCAGCACAATACTGACGCCAGGAAATTACTCTTATCAACTTTTCTCGTCATCTCTCGGATGGATAATCTAAAAATGGATTAGAAAAAAAATAATCTGGATCATCAAAGCTGTCTCAACTTGGCATCAGCTGGGGAAAGTCAGTAGGGCGTGAAAAAATGAGCCTCTGACTTAAGTCGTAAAAATACAATAAAAACATATAAAAGGCTGAACCGGCGGCCCATGAAAATATATCATGTCAGTGTGAGATGTGAAGAGTTCTGTCGCTTGCAGCTGACGCTCATGAAATTGGTAAAAATGTATATATGAATAACTCGTACATTATTTCTCTCCATGCAGTCGCCACCTGCACCTCTGCTTTGTTCGCTTTGACACTCCCAGGCTCCTATGGCTCACTCTCAGTTGGATAAAATCGTCTGATCTTGCAGGGAATAGAGTGGAAGAGTTACTCCGACCTTGAGAGGCTTAATGGAACCAGCTGGTAACATTCTCCGGATCATATCTCCATTCTCGACTGAAGGAAATATTTTTACGTTAGGTTAAATAGAATATTTCGCTTATCTGAATCTTGAGAGCGTTAAAAGTGACAGTATTTACTCTCCCAGGCTGCTGTGACTGATTTCTAACTGAAAAAAGCTGTCTGCTCTAGCTGGAATAGAAAACAGAGATGTTCCTAACTTGGGCTAAAATTGCCATCTCTTCATAATGACTGCTGATTGTAACAAGAAATTAACAACAAAATATGAAGCTGGTAATCAGATGCTTTGGCAAGATTGGAGACTTGTAATATTGCCTTTCTTGCCTCTAAGGTGCAAGAACGAAGCCGCAAAAGGACAGAAATATCCAAGTTATTGTTGATTCTCTATGCTGTGTCGTCATTGTCAGTAATGTTGTGAGTCGTGTTTTCATTTTGCTTTTCCCGGTAGTCATCTGCCTAGCTGAATACATTATCTCTGATACCGGCCACGATTCCGTAAGCATAATTCTCATTGCAGTTCACTCTCATAGGCTCGTATGGCTCATTTCCCTGCTGAACAATACAGACTGGTGTTACTGGTATGGAATAACAAGTTGTCCCGACCAACAGAGGCTAAAAGAAACATGTAAAGGGCTGAAGACGGGTTATGAATAGAGCACTTGGTTTGAATTATTGCCTCTGGTTCCACGCTCAGAGGACAATGTCAGGTGGCAATAACCCTAATACTCTACTGTACTTCAGGTAAAGTCAAATTAATCATTTCACTCAGCTGGGAGTCATAGGAATCTGAATGTTGTTACTGTTATCATGGTCAAAACAACATTAGTATTCAATTCCACTTACAACCAAGTGATTTTATTCAGCTGAGAATGAGTCATGGAAGCCTGAGTGTGCTAACTGCAGTACAAGAGGCAAGCATTAACAGAATAATTCATGCCATTAGTCTCCATACTCTGCCGTGCTCTGTGTCATTCACTCCAAACTGCCTCCTCGTTTTTAAAAAGGGTGAATCAGCTTCCATAATCATCACCACGGTTTTTCCATATCTGCTCTGACAGAAGTTCAAATGTGGCTTGATTCTACTATGGTGAAAATGAAAGACTCCCCCTCCCATATTGACTTTTTTTTTTTTTTAAGACTGCAACAGCTTCGGCCCATCTCCGACTTTCCTCAGGTATGAAGAGGGCATAAGTCAGACTGTAGCTGTTGTGTGTTCTCAGTAAAGATAATTCCCATAGCTGTGCAGAATTTTGCCAGAGACTAAGATTATTATTATTATTATTATTATTATTATTATTATTATTATTATTATTAAGATCACGGTTTTATAATACAAATACTACTTTTGTCATTTTTTACGCTGAGCGATTTTATTCATCTTAAGAGATAACCTCTCTCATGATTGTTTACTTGTTTTTGTGCTCTTGCAGCAGCTCGACGATTGAACCCTTTCGGTGCGATGACATATTGTTGATCAAATTCTTACATCCCTCAGACGGGTATCTTAAGCTTGAGGATGAGCTGGTTTAGTGAAGGGATGAACCGGGTATGTTTCTCTCCCTTGAACTTCCAGTCATCTCATCCACACCGAATAACATCGCTTGGTAGCAACAAGAATACAAGTAAATTACAACTGACGTATTTGGGTAAAAGGGCTGTACTCAGGCACAGAAAGGTGCACCTCACACTGAATGAGGTAGAAAGAGTCTCCATTAACCCCTTCCAGTACAGTGAATTGTTTTTGTGTTCTTAATGTTGTCAGTCGATGATATTCGGTTTGAGAATGATACCCCGTAGAGTCACTGTGAATGAGCTGGATAGCCATCAATTCCCGTATTCTCATCAGCTAAGGAAGCTTTCCAGCAGCTCTTCCTTATGAGCTCATTTCTGCAATTTGCAGGTTGATATTGTTATGTTCATTATGAGTAATGTGTATGACTAAACAGTTCTCAAGCTTATTTACCATACACGACGGTGATGTTTTTATTAAATTCCTGCTACGGTCACACTATTTTATACGAACCTGGAAGCTTTCCGTAAAATGTTGTGGGGTGTCCCGCCAAACTGAAAGGAAGAACGGGGACAGAAAATTAGTTGGTGAAGAAGTGAACTTTAGGAAAAAGAAATATAGTGGCGAAGTTTAGCGTAATATGAAGGGACCCTGTCCTGTGGGCATGAAACAAGCCTAAACATATACATACCTGACCGACAAGGAAACATCAAAATTTTTACCCCAGACTACGACATACAGCCGTCAGATTTATAATCCAAGTCCCTTTTTCAGTTCTAGGTACGAACATTCCAAGGCCACCATAACACAATATATACGAGTGACCCCTCCCTCGTGCCTAACCTCATCTGACTAATGGCATCAGTCCTCACAGATCAGGTTAATTATTGCCGCCGATATTTATTGTGGATGGATAAATTACGCCTGTTAATCGGGTAAACGTGTCCATTTGTAAACATTAGGGGAATTACTTGACTGTTGTATCCACCAGACTCTGGAAATGTCTTTATTGATTGAATAGGGTAACAACCAATGCTATATTACCCCATTCTAGGTGTGGGGGTTCGAAGCTAGGTTATCGCAGTGCACACAGTATATTTAAGGCTGGATGGCCAACCCACTTCAGTTGATGGCATTACATGATCAAAAAACTCCAATTACCTCTTGAGGATCGAACATGCAAGTGCGTGTCAAGGCCGCCATTCTGACAGAGGCGTTTTTACCAATCGACCATGAGGCGTGTGATATGTGGCTGGTTATAATTTACACGGGGAAGGGACCCTGCCTCATTACTGTGTCAGGTGGCAGCGTGTGCAGTGTGGCTGTGAGGGTGGTGGTAAAAGTAACAACCTTTTTGAGCAGTGTGTACTATCGCAAAGTAGAATTTCCATCTCCAAACCTATCCTATCTGTTAGTCCAATTACTCTGTTGACGCAGAAGCAAACTACACTGATGACACTGATTGGTGGCCAGATGGATGAATCGGTGTCAGTGACTACTGATTTACAAGAATTATATTCATAGGTCATCGAGATAGAAGCTGGAGAGGCAACAGGACTTTTGTTGTCGATTGTACGGTAAGAAAAGTAGGGTTTTTCCTAAGGCTTAGTTAACACCATAGGAAAGTAAAGCCTTTCTAGACACGGATTGCAGTTTGTTCATCATTACTTGGCCCAGATTTTCTGTGGCCTATTTCCTGTAGTTCAGTAATAGATTAAGAGAATATTTCGGATCTGTAACCTTTCCATTACATTTCTTCATGAGTAGCATAATATTCTAGTAATAATCTAGTGTTAAACTCAGCATTCAAGATGAAGAGATGGTGCTTTTGGGCCAAGTTAAGATGAAAAGAGTATAGTCGAGGTAAGGCTCACATTATGTTTTCCCAGTTATAAATACTTTATAAAAATCTAGAACAATCATTTTGTCATAACTTCGGACGCAATGCACAGTAATCCTGAGGAAGTTGATTTACCAAACGGGGGTTGTTGCTTTTGTTGAATAACCCCGGTCTGTCAGGCCAAGCAGACCCATCAACTGCAGACAAGCAATCGTCCCTGCAGGATCGTTCCATTCAGTGAACGTAAGTTTCCTTGCGGCAAACAACGCCTCGCCACAGCAAGCACGGGGAAGTATGGAGGGCTGGTTCCTGGATGGACGCCACATTTGCTTCTCTCCACCCAGTTAACAGGGCACCATAGTAGGCTGTACTACTTCTCCCCGCAAGTTGGTTATATGGTTATCACCTAACGTTGTAAATGGCCTCCTGGCTTACATAAAACCATTAGGCTTGTCACGCAGGGTAAAGTAACCTGAAATAAAAAGAGTAGAAAGAGATGATAGGGAAGGGAGAAAATAGAAAAAGAAGAGAGCAGATACAGAAAGGGAATGATAAAGGTGAAGGAAAAAGTACGCAACACTATAACAAGAAAGTGGATGATGGGCATCTGGTTTAATCACGCTTGTGCTAATGCTGTCCACCACAAGGAGAGGGCTGTGTCATGCATGCCAGGTAAGGATTAATCATAGTTTTGTAACGTAATGGATTAAGTACTATATTTTTACCATTAAGCACCTAAAATTTCTACATTTTTGTTTAAAATAAATCTTGCGGCCCTCAGTGAGTTTTAAGTTTGATCATGTGGCCCGAGGAGCCCAAAAGGTTGTGCATCCCTGATCTATAGCTTCCTTTCTGGTCGTTCTATAGCTGTTGTTGTAGACGGCCACCGTTTTTCTCCTAGATCTGTCAACAGTGATGCTCCTCTGAGCTCTGTCGTATCATTAACTCTCTTCCTTTTATTCATCAGTGACCTTAGCTGTACATCTGACCCCATCCATTCATGTGCTGATGATTCCACCCTACACCTTTCCATTCGGTTCCCGCAACGTCCATCTCAGCTGTTACTTCAACAGACAAGGGATGAAGCTATGGGACACCTAATGTCTGACTTGGCTGATGTCTCTGACTGGGGTAAAAGTAATCTTGATGTTTTTAATGCATCAGATACTCAGTTCTTACGCCTATCAACCCGACAAAATCTTCCACTGGAGTACCCACTAATGTTTAATAATATCCAGGTCAATCCTGCATCATCCAGGGTTTCAATCTCTCGTGATTTATCTTGGAAAGATCATATTCCATCTCTTCTAAAATCTGCTTCCAAGAGATTAGGTGTGCTAAGCCGACTCAGTGCCTTCTTCACCTCTGCACAGTTGCTGACTTTATACGCTGGTTTTATTCATCGTGTAGAGTACGACACTAATGTGTGGGGAGGCTCCCCACATACGGCTCTTCTCAGTAGGATGGAGTCAAAGGCTGTTCGTCTCATTAACTCTCCTCCTCATACTGGCTTCCTTCAATCTCTGTCTCTTCGCCCCACAGTTGCATCTTTATCTCTTTTCCATCGCTACTTCAATGGCTACCGCTCCTCTGAACTGTCTGCTTGCATCCCTCCACCTCTACGACAGGCGCGTAGCACCCGTCTAGCAACAAACTCTCATCCCTTTTCTGTCCAGCTCTCTAATGCAAGAGTTAACCGTTACTCCTAGTCCTTCATTTATGCAACAGGTCAACTCTGGAGCGGTCTTCCACTGTCTGTATTTCCTACTTTCTATGATCTCCAGTCTTTCAAACGCAGTGTGCCCAGCCATCTCGAAATGAACGGATCTTGAATTTGGCCCTCTTTTGTAATGTTTTTTTTTTTTTTCCTAGGAAGCAATGGTTTGCGGGCTCCTGGCCTTTGGTTCCTTCTTCATTGCTGAAAAAAAAAAAGAAAAAAGGATCCAGCTACCAATACTAAAAGGGTAGTATGTTTAAAGGCTCTATGGCTCTGCTATTTCCTGCTGCAGCTATGAAAGTCGTACAGAAGGTTCTATCGCTCTCGTATTTACTCCTGCAGTTTCGAAAGACCTTCACATTATTCTGTCGCTCTGCTATTTACTCCAGCAGTTACGGAAGACCTACATAATATTTTATCGTTTTGGTTTTTAGTCCTACAAGTTGATATTCCTATATAGTATAAATCTTACGGTGTAATTATTTTATCATATATTAATTTAATACTTTTAGGTTTAAAAAGCAAAATAATATAATATAATGTAGGTGTTTTGTAACTACGCGAGTAAATAGCGCAGCTATAGAATATTATGTAGGTCTTTCGTAACTGCAGGAGTAAATAGCAGAGCGATAGGACTCTCTGTAGGACTTTCATGGTTGCTGCAGGAAATTGCAGAGAGACTGAATATTATGGATGTTTTTTGTAACTACAGGAGTAAATAAAGCTATAGAGCATTGTGCAAGACTTCCAAAACTACAGGAGTAAACAGCAGGCCGATAGAATATTACGTAAGACTTTCATAAATGGTGCGGTAAAATGTGGGAGTGCTATTATTTTCCGCCGCAGCTGTACAGCGCATGTTGCGTGCGTCCCTCTGACTCTTCACCACATCCTTATCTCCCACTCCCTCAACCTCCCTCCCTTTATGCCATTCTTATCTCCCGCTGCTCTCCCCGTCTCCATTTATGTTACCTCTCTTATCTGCCTTTGTCCCTGTCTGTCTTTTAATCCACCCGAGGCCTCTACCTTTACTCTTTTCCCCAGACTGTTTGCTTTCGTCTGTCACATTTTCGGATCTGCTTTTGTGCTTTTGATTACAGTGGCTTCATTAGCTCTTTCAGGCTCCTATGGCACACCCTTAGCTGAAATAAACTTGTGGGGCATTATTTGTAATAGGACCAGAGGGCTCAGGAATGTAAAAAAGTTAATAGAAATTTCCTCTCTCACCCTTCTGTGACTCATGGTCAGCTGAATTAAATCGTCTAGTGGCAGATAGAAAACAATCCCAGCGAAGACGCAACCATGAGAGGATTAAGATACCCATATTATCTCCCGAAAAATATCGACGAATATATTTCTTTTTTTACTTTTTAAGTTTCATCTTAAGTTGAGCGACAGACATTTTGCTATTTACTTTTCGGAATTGTTTTCTTTGTTAAGGCACATGATCTTCACAACTTCACTTGTTTAGTAAACCATAAGTAAACAGCAGCTGCAGTTAACTGAATATGCATAGAAAGAACATATTTTAGAAAGTGTTCTTAAGTCATGATAAAGTAAAATATTATTTTGATCAGTAAAATGAAGCAGTTTGAAAACTCTTTCATGATCGGGACAAACTTGGTATTCCATTCCAGCAGCACCAAAGATCATATTCAGGTGAGAATATATCTTAAGAGCCTGTGAATGTTTACACCATTGCCATAACATTCTCATGGTCGGGACAACTCTAGTATTCCATTCCCGTTAACGTCAGACAACTATAATTAACTGAGTTCAAGTCTTAAGAACGTAAGTGTTAAAAATCTCACATATTAAGATTGAAATTCTCTCGAGTGTTTTTTTAGAATGTTTAAAAATACTGTCACAGTTTGCGATAATAACGTACAAGAGAATATTAAGATATACTGTACAATGTTGAACAAATCGCATAAGAAGGGTTGTTACTATATTCCCATGATCAATGAAAACTGCGCCGAATGGCTCTCACCATGTCTACAACTGACTTTTGTCCTTGTATGGCTGCCTCTCGTCACCCAAGCAAGCTACCACATTTTGAGTCATATTCTTGTCTGGTCAGGAGGCTTTCTAGCACTTCTATACAGATTTGTTTTGCATACAACCCATTACCATTCTCTCCTATGTTGTTTTTCACTCTTTAAATATAGGTACAGTTTGCATCTGTAACGCACAATAAAATAATAACATGCTATATGTCGAAATAAACTAGTAAAAATGAGATTACTTCCTAACTCCTTAATTGACACAAACTGAGAGAGACTTTGCGAACCGGAAGAATTATACGTAGCCTTCCTTAACTCCAATATACTGTACATATACGTAGCCTTCCTTAACTCCTTCAATATATTGTACAATGAATAAAATCATCTATGAGCAGAATAAGCTATCAAAAAGACGTCACCGTACTGTAGGAGTCAGGTCATTTGCCCTTGTAGTCATTCACCATATGACATCTATGACAACACTTGCTTCGTGATTTTGTTACCTACAAATTGCCTTTGATGTTCGTCGTTCAGTGAACCATATTCCTGCTGGCTAAAGATTTGCAAGCATCATTCCGTAACGTCTTATTTATCCATGTTATCACATGGCATTATCTTGTATACAGATTTTATTTTTAATGTCGTCGTAGTTTGCATCGATAGCATTCAAAACACTTAGAACGTGTTGTAATATTCCATTTGGCAATGAGAGTAACGGCCCCTCTGCCAGTATTTACCTGTTGACTTTGTAATTCACTCACCTGTGTAGTCATCCACCCTACGAATCTTTTGTCAACACTTACCTGGTGAACTTATACTCTACTCACACATGAAGCCAGTTATCTTCTGGCTTTTGTGCCACCACTTAACTCACGACCTTTTAAATGCTCATCCGTGTAGTCCCTCACATTACAGTCCGATGCCGATAATTTTCTCGTGAACTTTTAGTTACTCATCCCTGCAGTCAGCCACCCTAGAACCCTTATACTGACAGTTATCTCGTGACCTTTTAGATATTCAACCCTGTGGTCTTCCATTCCAACGACTTCTGCGCATACACTTGCCTTGTGACCCAATGAACCACCAGTCACGGCCCCTGTCCCACTCTACACCAAGGGGCTTGGATATTGCCCGCAACAAATTAGGTTCAGGCACATTTTCTTTAATTAAACGAGCCATCCACTCCGAAGTTTTCATCCCATCTCATCGTCCTCCCCCATCCCCCTCCACCTTTAATTTGTCTCAGCACGCTTACAATTTTATTTCTGTCATAGTTAGACTTCTTCAGACAAAACCGGTTGTTAGTCCCTTCACCACGGTGACGTTTTTTTTTTTTTTTTCATAATTAGTCAGCACCAAAAGTTTATATATTCAGCTTAAAGGAAACTTTCAGAAATGAAGAGGTTCACCATAGCCCTGAATGAGATTTGCCTCAGTCAGATAAAACTGATGAATGTTATAAAGGATTTTTATGATGACAGTGAAATATGTGTATAAGTAGGTGAGTAGTCTGATAGAGTTGGCGTGAGACCAGGATTTGTGATGTTCGCATGGCTGTTCAGTATATACTAAAAAAATGTGGATGGAGCAATCCAGAGAATAAAACTCGATCTGAGAAAAGGGAACGTGGATGATAATAAATCGTGAAGGGCAGCATATCTCGGATATGATGCAGATGGTACTTTATTTTTGGCTGATGCTGAACACGATGTTTGCATGGTATTGTAATGTGTCTTGAAAGTCTGTGAAGGCTGTGCCTTAAAAATGAATTTTGATAAGAGCATGAAGGTTGTTGTTGAGTGAGGTTACTTTCAGTGTGACATGTTGGTAAATAAAGAGAGACTTGAACTGCAACTTAAGCACCTCGGCGCAGTAATATAATTGAGGTAACTGTACAGTACAAGGAAGTTGAGAGTAGAATGGTTCAGTGAAAAAAAAAGTGACTGGTGAAACTAATGCCTTGATTCGAAACACACGTCTGGATGTAGAGGATGCGAGAGTACTGCATGAAGGTATGAAGCTGAAATGGTATGACTGAAAAGTCAAGAAGTGGAAATGAGGTTTCTGATGAATATGTGAAGGATGAGTAGGGTGGACTGGGTAAACAAGATGAGAATCGCGAAAGGTATGGAGTAAATAGATCTAGTAAAAATAGTATGGGATAGTGTGAGCTTGGACGGTATGATCATATGAAGAGAATAAAACGAAGAAAATGAGACAAGACGGTAATATGTGAGTGAGCTTGGAGGTAGGTGAAGGGATGGCACACAAAAGAATAAAGTGGATGGATAAGGTAAATGAATGTGTGAGAAAGGGAGGATATGAAACGGACATTGGGATCGGGGTGGCTGACTGGGACATAAAAGAAGTATGTGACGTGAGTTTGGCGCTCCTTTTATTCCTTTGATAATAATCAGCGGCTTGACTGTCTAATGTCTAAAAGGTATATGTAAAGTGTACGTAAAAAGAACAAGTTCAGAAGAACCAGATTGATGCGGGACCGTATGGAGCTTCACTAAAGTGAAGCACTGTATGTGGCTTAGCTAGAGTGAACACCTTGTATGTGAAATTCATAGGGAACTACAGTGAAATATTGCATAAGGCTTCACTAGAGTGATGCACCTTGCGTGAAAAATCCTCTAGAGTGAAGCACCAAATGGAGCTTGATTACAGAGAAGATCTTGTATAAGAAAATCTTTAGAGTGTGACTGACTGAGCCGCTCCTAGACATATTTCCTCATATAAAAATACAAAAATTAAATCTGCATGTGTTTAGACCTATGAGATGGGACAGTGATTTCGGGGGTTTGAATAATGTGGGGATGATCGTGTGTTAGCGTATGCTGTTGGTTGCCCCCGTTTTATTTTATTTTTATTTTTTACTTCTCTTTTCTTGTTTTAGGATCCCACCACTCCCCGTATGTAGGTGGGCGAAAGGATCACGATGATAATGATGGTGAATAAAATCTTCCCGAATTGAGAATAAATTAATTCCGTCGATACCTTTCAAACGTTCAGCCTATCTGCAAGTCTTTCTTCCTCTCTTTCTGTCTGTCTGTCTGTCTGCCTGTTGTCTGTCTGCTTTCTGGTTGTTGCATATCTGTCTGTCTGTTGTCTCTCTCTCTCTCTCTCTCTCTCTCTCTCTCTCTCTCTCTCTCTCTCTCTCTCTCTCACCCCTGCGCCAATCTGTCACCCTCACCCCGCCCACCCACCCATCGCGTCCTGGGGTGTAGTGATATATAGGATGAGTGGCTCTGCACCCTCTAACTTCCATGTCATTAAAAAGTTAACTGGGTAAGGGGGCCAAGTCTGACCTCGCTAAAATTTTTCTCCATCCATCCCAGTTTTGGAAGCCGATTGGATTTTTCGTTCTGGCTTTTGATTTTTTTATTTTTATTTACCTCTGCTGTCTCCTCTTTACTCTGTGTATATGTGTGTGTGTTTCTGTTTAATTGTCTGTTGTTGTTAGTCTCTTTCTGTCTGTCTGTCTGTGTCTGTGTTTCTGTCAATGTGTGGGTCTGTCTGACTTTGTTTGCCTGTCTGTCAGCCTGTCTGTCTATCTCTGTCTCAGTCTGTCTGTCTGTCTGTCTCTCCCTCTGTCTGTCTCTCTCTGTCTCTCTTCTTGTCTGTCTGCCTGTCTGTTTGTCTCTGTTTTTCTCTCTCTCTGTCTGTCTGTCTGTGTCTTTTTCTCTCTTTCTTTTTTCTCTCTCTCTCTCTTTCTCTCTCTCTCTCTCTCTCTCTCTCTCTCTCTCTCTCTCTCTCTCTCTCTCTCTCTCTCTCTCTCTCTCTCTCTCTCTCTCTCTCTCTCTCTCTCTCTCTCTCTCTCTCTCTCTCTCTCTCTCTCTCTCTCTCTCTTCATCTGTAAAGTAGCCTATACATTTGATGACAAGCGGCCCAAGCTGCGAACGTCTTTTTTTTTTTAAACCTTCATACAATTTCATCCAGCTCTTACTTAACTTCAGGTACCAATATAATTTTTTCTCCTCCCAAAGGCTTCCCTCGCTCCCATCATTTTTCCCTCGTTTGGCCCGAATTATTTGCCGTATCTCTGGCCGCCCTCCTCTCACTCCGCCGCCGGCCCTCCGTCACCGTGATAGCGCCGTCATATATAAATCACTCCGACCTCCATTAGGGCTTTGTTATGCTTTCCACCCTAAAAGATATGAAAGTGAGGATGGGGGGGAATAGCTAGGTATGTATTGTCGCATTAAGCTTATATATTTCACTAACGAGGAAAAAGAATATGGGAAGCGGGGACCTATCTGACTGACTCTGTCCTCTGTTACATCTCTGGCCTCATATCTTTCCTCCCCCTCTGTAAAAGGTATGAAAATGACGAGTGGGGGGGAACTGTATAGTCACGTATTGTCGTACTAAGCTTTTCTGATATTTTGTTAACTATGGAAGCAAATTATCTGATAAACGCCAATGTATCTAAGCACTCCATCTTCCATTATGGGTAAAGAGTTGCTGTTTTTCCCCTCTAAAGCGTATCAAATTAAAGGAGAAAAGGTATGTACATTATCGCACTAAGCTTTACTGTAATATCAGTAACCAAGGAGATAAGTGATTTTGAGAAACATGATGTATCTAAATCACTTCATCTTCCACTAAGGCAGAAAAGGTGTTATGTTTTTCCCCCAAGTAAACGATACGAATGTGAAGGGAAAAGGTAGACATGCTACCTTCACTACGCTACGATTTAATGGCTTCTGTATTTTTTTGTTAATTAAGGAAGCAAATTAACTATTTACCAACGAAAGATATGCCATTAATACTAAAGATTGGCTACAGTTCCTTGCATAAAAGTTACAAAAGTAAGGAGACAATAGCCATACCCGTATTAACTCACTTCGCTGAGTTTAACGTAGTGAAAAAAAATCCTGAAAAAAATAGCTGCGTTTATCAAATATATGCTTGCAATTACTGTTGTTCGCTTTCTCTTAAATAGCTGTTATATTTTACCAGTTAAAGCATGCAGAAGTGAGGGGGGGAAAAGGAGGCA
>JAGKTI010008396.1:0-15466 GCA_018397915.1 Birgus latro | reverse complement strand
TAAACAAGTTGGTCCTGACATTTAAGATGAGAGTGACCAGCCTCACTCATACCTGATTGGCATTACGAGAGCAACAAACCCCAACTACCCCTTGGATATAAACCTGCCCAGGCTCAATCCGATTGGAGCGCCTTAATTTCCCACTAAACCACCAGGTGCCAAAATTTGGCAATATAGTTACCACTCAGTGTAGTAAATGGTTTCCTAGTGCACAGGAAACCATTTGGCTTGTCACTCAGTGTAGAGTCACCAGAAGACAGAAGGAAGAGGAAAGAATGAAGGAAAGAAAGTCAGAAAAGGTGGGAAGGAAAGAAAGAAGGAAGAGAGGAAAGGGCAGTCACCCGAGAGCAACACACTACATCCAGTGGGTGGATAGTGAGCGCCCCCACCTGCCATTAGGGTATGTCATCGTCATCATCAGCCGTTTGAGTGTCCACTGCAGGACCGGCCCATCCCGACCGAAGTGGGAACGGTACAGCCAATGTATCTCCACCAAGTGGCTTAGGCTGTCTAGCAGAGATTGTATGTAGGGTTAGAAGTGCTTGTAAGTGTAACTGTAGTGTTGGAGTGGCTTTGGATGTGTGTGTAGTCTGTGAACAAAGTGTACTCGGCCCGCTCAAGCCAACTTGGTGCAAGCACACTTCATAGTATGCGACACTGGTTCAACCACAGCACCCCTTATGTCCGCCAAAGCAGTACATGGCCGGAAGAACGCTCCCAAAGTTTATTGCCCTGACGGGGCAATTTTGAAGTAAATAAGTGCATTTTTCTTCAAGCTTTTTCTGACAGATTGAAGTACTCGGCAATCGTGACAGCATACCATAAGGAAAACAGCACTTTTTCAGTAACACCAGTTCCCACAATTCTTCCTCCCCTCACTAAATATACACACCTGCTAGATCTCATTACTTACATGGGAAGGGAAATTAACAAGTTCATAGCGGTGACTTTTTCTTTATATTCTTGATACTCTTAGGGGATATCATTACGCCTGGGAGAGACTTTTCGAACTGCGGGATTAGATATAGCTCCATTAACCTCTTTACTACAAGGGTGTTGTCCTGACCTAAATGATGTCGTCTGGCAGCAGCAAGATTAATATGGCAGTGATGTACTCAGCCAGGAAGGGAAAATATAAGCACCTAATTACTTGTATTATTCCCGAAACGGTCCGCTGAGTATTACGTCTCAGCTTACGAATTTACATAACTCGTTTGACTGAGTACAGGGTGAAGTCTCTGTGCAGTGAAGGATGCATTCATATTAGTTTAGGAGGCTTTCTAACACGGCTTACTTCTTGATTAATTTTTCATATTACATTTTGTTATTGATACTCGCAAGATGTTGTAGCAAATGGTGTGATGGTGTGAGGTGTGGCTGTAGGTGGTGTTGCAGTATGTGGTGTAGATGTGTGTGGTGTAGCAGTCTGAGTTGCGACAGTGCATGATGTGGCAGTGTGTGGAGTGACAGTGTGTAATGTGGCAGTATGTAGTATAGTACTTTGAGGTGTGGCGGTAGACAGTGCAACAGTGCGATGCGTGGCAGTGTATGGTGTGAGAGTGTGTGGTGTGGCAGTACGAGGTGCAATAGTTTCTGTTGTGGCCGTCTGTTGTATGGTAGCATATGGTGTGGCAGTGTGTGTGGAGTGGTAGTGCAAAGTGACCTTGTGTGGTATGGCTATGTGTGGTATGGTAGAGTGAGATGTGACAGTGGGTGGTGACAATATGCAGTTTAATGAAATTCATGAAAAAGCAACGATGATGATGACAGTGATGATGGTGATTCAGATGACAGTGAAACATGATGATGATGATGATGATGATGATGATTACGATGGTAATAACGAGAATGATGTGGTGGCTTATGATGTACCTATATAAGATGTTAGATGCGGGAGTGTCTTTCGCTCTGAAGTGACTATTTTAATATACTGTATATTTTTTTTTTTTTTTTTTTTTTGTCGCCCCAAACCACAAAATAGTGTGACTACTTCATAGGGATATTCTCCTCAGTGTGAGCGGTTCAGATAATTTGTGTGTTTGTGTGTGTGTGAGGGGGAAGGGGTCTTTTATTCTCCTTTCTGGTCTGCTGGATTTGTGTATGATCAGATATTAATTGTTCAGGGTTTCAAGAGTAGCCTTAGTCAGGGTCTGTAAATGACATCTGGCTATATTTATGCTGATTTGTTGAAACTAGGAAGTAGAGCCAGCAACATCCTGTACATGAATAAATGAATATGTAATGATAACTCAAACGAATCCATAAAGCATTCCTCGGAGCCACTCTACACGAGAAAACATAGACATTAAATATTACTGCCCACGAGAGGCCAAGAATAGTTCCACACCTTAAAACTCTCAGCTCACTTTCAGCTGACTAAAGTCATCTAGAACATGAATACTTGAGGTGATACTACCAAAAAAGTGTTATCGGTACCATTATTAGCACTCAGACTCCCATTACTCGCCCCCCCGCTGAATAGGTTCGTCTGGTGGTAATCATGGTAGAACACAAGTGTCGTCCCGACCGTGAGACCTTTAAGTTTGACTCACAAAAGCTTTATATTTCTGAGGGAAGGAGGTCTGAAGTTTGGGAGCTAGCGATACGCCGCCATACATCACCCTCCTCCACACACCTCATCTCAGGATTGCCGACGTGGCCTTTCCCGGAGAAATGATGTAATTGGGTCTCGTTAAGATAGCGTGGCGAGGGGGTCTTGGCTGGGTGATAAGAAAGGCTGTCTATGGTTTCCTGGTCTCTTAAGGCCGTATTCTCCTGAGCTTCAGCAGACTTTAACATCGCTTCCTTAATCCTCTCAGTACAATTGGTAAAGTCACGGATAAAAGTAAGTCTGCTTTTCCACTGTGTTTATTTTATATTTAGAACTTATCCGTCGCTTTCGTCATTGATGCATCGTATCAATGACAATACGAGTAGTCTATAAACAAAGAAACATACCACACCTCTCTTAGTATAAAGAATGCTTGCCACCAGAGGAAAGTGAGAAGTATTAGAGGTATTTTTATTCGGGTTAACACCAAAGTGATTTTACTCATCAAAGAAAAACCCTACGCAGTCATCTACTTCAACGGGTTTAATCAAATGGATCAAAGGGCATTTTGTTTTTTTACTTTATTACTGCTATTGTTTGACGATTTTGCTCAGACTCAAAGAACTGCTTAGTACTGAATATGCTTTTCATTAATACAACCTACCTAATTCTTCAAATTAAACTAAAAAAAGAAAAATCTCTCCCAATCTGCAAATGTCATCTAGAGGTAATAAAAACAAACTACAAATATAAGTAATCTTGTTGAAGTGGTTAGTAACATGGCTGTATGGCTTTGGTATCGGGGAATGGCATGAAACGTGAAAGTTGACGAAGTAAGACGGGGTGAAAGATGAAGTGTAGTTCAGTGGGTTAGAAGGCTTTCTGTCACCATTTTCACAGAGGTATATTATGCTTATAACATCTTAGCATTCCCTTTTGTGTTATTTACCCCCCCCCCATGGTATGGACCAAGTGCTAAGATGCCTTACAGGACATAAACGTTGCACACACAGAAGGCAGTTGCAAGAAAGTGGCGCGAGAAAGCCTACTATGCCTCCTAAGCTACCAAAGAACACGGGACTTGGAAAGCAGTATTTTCCTGGCTTTAGAGGCGCCCTGTCACCTCTTCCTTCCCAGGCTGATCTTCTCAAGTATCAGGAGGTTGATACAGAGAGTCGCTAGTTAGCGACAAAACTTTATGCGACAGCAGTTCTGGTTAAGTTTCGTATTCTCGTTCCCCTAGGGGACTTTGTAACGCCTCTCCCTAGGCGTGATTTTTTGCTTTTTCAGAGGAACCGGTCAAGAGTAAAGCTTTGTCACTAATTTGTTTTGCAGCCACACCTTCCTGTAACTTTCGTAGTGTCTCAGCAGTTCTCTAGTTGTTTACTGATTCAAACTTTATCGACAGTGAAAGAGAGATAAACAACGCGCAATAATTCGATGTATGATGCAAAATAAATCACTATAATTGAATGTTATTCACTATGCAAACTCCACGATACAGTTAGTATCCTCTATGCCTCCAATGCTAACTGTGTAGATGTTAAGGTACAGGTGTAAATATTAATCCTTAAAAAAAAAAAAGTACTTTCAGTGATATTATATACATTTAGATAATTCTGTTCGGCATAGTGGTAAAGTCTGTTTATGAAGTGATTAATGGTGGGCTATACTTAATCTCTCCAGCCCGTTAAGTTTCCCCTCAGACAACTAATATTGTTTAAAGTAGCAAAAAATATAATGGAAGACATTGTGCTCCAATATGGAAAATAAACGGCTAAGGAATTGGTGCTACGAAGGCTCCTGTGCCAACGAGAATACGGCTCATAGTATCCATGGATTTTGTGTCATGTGGCCCGTAATTAATAAATCAAGATTCACCGGTGCCTAAAAAATCCAGGCTCTAATAGGCGTTAGGAAATTAAGATATGAAGGTAATTAGCGGGACCAAGATGGCCATTTCTTGCTTCATTAACCTTAATTAGACAGTAAATTTTAGGGATTAACGAGAACCAAGGGAGAAGAGAGGGGAAGCGGAAGAATATTGGACAAGACGACACATTCATCATAAGGTGGGAGCATTTCAGGAGAGGGAAGTCCTGAATAAAAGCCGTCAAGACTACTCGATAATGAATTTTCTTACAGTTTCCCGCACCTGAAAGGTCTAAATCATGTCTTGTTATCAAGTGACGCCATTCTTTGATACCGATGAGAAATACCACATACATAAGGTACATTTTCACACTTTGTGCTTGGAGATCCTGAGGCAACATAACTTCACGAGATCGATACTGGGGGAGAGATAATGTGTTCACGTGTAATCTGTGGTGTAATCAATGATCATGTGCAAGACGAACGTTAAAGCTGTCCTCACACAACTCCAAGAAACGATAATCATTTCAGGCGGTGGACGTGGTTTTTGTTTTCTTCATGTTTTTGACGATTTTAGTCAGTTTAGCAGAGACCCTGCCATAGAACAAGTTAATAAAGGCTGTATCTACGAGTAACTTCCTCATTTTACGGTCTGTCCTAAGGTGATTAATATCCTCTGGAAGAAGATAACACGTCGTCTGACATAATGAACTAAATATCTACAGTCAGTCTAAAGTCTGTCAGTAATGTGTTTCAATGAATGTAGTAAATGAAGTTACACCAGTTTGTATTCCATCTCGAAGGAAATTATTGTCAAGAATAAATCAGCTGTTTACAGTGCTGAAAATTACGATTCATCATGGAAACAGAGCTCTTCAGTTGGGGTGAATATCGCATGGTTCATTTCTTAAAAACGGTCTATAAATTGATCTTTGAAGCCAGTTATCACACCGAATATTTTTTTTCTATTCACCATATGAGAGAAAAATTAGTGTACTGTAACCAAATCCTTAAGATCTGGAGTGACTTGTAACGGTCGCTTTAAGGAGTGAGTGGAAATGTGAGGGGCAGAACCGTCAGCGTGTGAATGACGTGGTTTGAATGTTTAGCTCAGAAGATAATTAATAAATATAGGAAATCGTTGGTGAAAGGAGTGGCCATTGAGGAACACCACTGTCGGCAGCTTTGGGGACAGAATGGTGGTCATGTATAATTGCAGGTATAGTATGACCAGAAATGAAACTTGAGACGAAGGAACGAGTGAAAGAACGAAAACTCTGTTAAAGGAATGCGGAAAATACAGCAAGTGCAGTGCTTTGCCAATGTCGGTCAAACACCTTGGTAAAATAATCAAATATGAGCTTTTTTCATAAACGAAAACAATTGGATATGTAAAATCTAAATCACCGTTGAAGTGTCACTGACGAGACCCAAAATGGATTTCAAAAAGATTATGAGGAGGAAAATGCTTTATGAAATAAAGTTGAAGATATTAATAAAGATTTAAACAATACGTAAGACTAAACCAACTTGTCGATGGTAGTGTCAAGATTTGAAAAAAAAAAAAAATCTACTTTTTATATGACCGACCTTTGTCCCTAACTCATAACCCTGAATATTGATGGCTTGGGCAAAATCTGGGAAATATCGGTGAAAGATGATAGGGTCAGATCAAAGTCAGTATTACAATACGTCGTTTACTTCAAAGGACACTAATTCTTGTTGCGCGGGCTGACTTCAGTGTAAAGGCTTTTGGGTAATGCAGATCAGTGGGCCAAACAATAGACCAAAGTAAAGTTTGTAAATATGTCAGAGTCTCCTCAATATTTTCAGTAGTTAATTAATCTGTTTGTGAAGACATAGAATTAATCTTGCTGGCTTTGGTTCGAAGCGTACCCATAAAGTCTTTTCAAACATGTAGGGATAAATTTCGCAGACAGTGGTCTCCGGCGTTCCCTTAATATAATTTCAAACAAGTAAGGAAAAATACAATATCCCTTTACATTCATTTAGTCGCACCAGAGAACCGCCCTGGCGCCGAAAGTTATGCGCCAAGAAGCACGACAAATTCAGTTTGGTGGAGCCACAAGATCCGGCCCGGAAATGAAGACTTCCTGCGCCTCTGCCTGGCTGACCCGGGTCCAATAATGGCCGAAGCCGCACCACTATCGGCAGTAACCATCCCGATAAATACTTGGTTCCCTGCCGACCTGTTAAAAGAACTTAATACCTTGTCAGTGGCTTAATGGTATTTTAAGGTGCCAAGGTTAACTGGTTCTGCATTAGGTTTATATTGGATGGTAAATGGAATTAACATATTCTAGCTTATGAATGACTCTTGGAAGGTTGACTGAGACAGAAAATAATGAAGCAGTTGTAGTAAGTTAAAGTAATGGAACGTAACGTGTGTTCTAGTTTTTTCTTATGTTACTTATTATACGCGAGAATCTATGAGTGTGAAGGTTTTCCACAGTAGTTTTCATGTAAAGACAGCATATTATGTTGATAGAAAACTTGCCAGTGAGATTGAGAAATACGATTAAGATGATTCAGGAAAGAAATGAAAAGAAAACAGTGGCTTACAAAAACTGGTTCCTAACAGTGACAGCTTGTGTCATGAAGATGAATGAATAAATTATGAAACTGTATTCAAGAAGTATTTCAAAGCTTGGGCAAAAGAGCCGGGACAACGAAACTTTAAGTTCCAGATGCTTTTATATTAAGGAAAAATATCTGCACACGCTTTGGGAAGAAGTGAAACCCATAAAAGGAATGAAAGAATCTAAATATTAACCGAGATGTAAATTTTTGATGGACTATAAAATATTGAGAGGTGTGTGTGTGTGTGTGTGTGTGTGTGTGTNAGAGAGAGAGAGAGAGAGAGAGAGAGAAAGAGAAGTGTGATCGTGTGCGGTGGAATAATTACGGGCTTTTCCTGGGCAGCATTTTTCTCACACACCTTGTTTATTAACCCAGCATATAATTTCTCAGTGGTCGCCATCAAGAACCATAACTTTTCTTACCCCTATTGACCCTGTACTTGCCCAGTCAGCATAAAAGCACACACCTGGCCAAGGACTGGAGAGTCAGAATAATGAATATTCATCTTTAATTACGGTTAGGTTCGATAAGACTAGATTTGCGTTCAAGAATTTAATATACATGTATATTTTAAGTGGAATAACTATAAAACTCTTCCATAAGATTCTGATAAAAATATTGGGTTCCGAATATTGCATGATTGATTTTAAAAAGTATTGCTCACTGTCTCCCTTTGTGAAGTAATAGTAGTAGGTGTAGACCCAGGATCATCTGAAACGTGAAATCATTGGGCTGCTAGCTGAAGTTACCCCCACCCGTTTTTTGCATTCCACTGCATTCCACCTTCCTCCGTTTGAGGGGATAGGTAAGTAAATGAAGGATATTTATATAACCAGGAAGTGTAGCCGCCCGGTTCTATCAGTACCACTACTTGAAGGCATCCCTCTCCAGCATATTTCTGTACGGTAATAAAGTAAATCAGTAAATATGTACGCAGATTTGCCTGGACGATGCTTCTGTTTTTTTTTTTTTTTTTTTTTTTTGGTGTGGCCGGTAACCTAGAGAAACAGAAAGTTCAGGTTGGTATTGTATTAAGTACTTTATCACTCAGACTCCTATGAGTAACTCACAAGTGAAAAAAAAAAAAAAAAATTGCCTGCGGTTCGACGGAATGGAATACCGGAACTGTTGCCACTGTGAGAGGGTTAATGATGACAGTATTTACATTGTCATGCTCTTAATCTAATTCTTAGATAGATAAAAACTGCTCGGCGTTAGCTACCGTACAATACTAAGGTTGTCCCTAGCACGAAAGGGTCAGCTTATAGTGGCAAAAGAATGCAGTGTAAGGCTATTGTAATAGGACAAATATTGCAGCATTTCAGCTCCTTAACTTGTGTTTTAAAGTGCAAAATGCAAAGCATTCAGCGATCGTCAATTTGTTATTATTTATTAATTCATTATAATGGTAATTAATTCATACATTTTTAGTATAAATGAACAGACTGGAGAGTTCGATTAACCACTTCAGTATGGTAACGTTCTTGCTACAACAGGACGATATCAGTGGATCTAAGATGAACCTGTATGTTAAAAGGGTTTAATTAAAGACATTTTTACCAAATCTGCTATAAAAAATTGAAATCAAGTAAAGCTGTTTGGACACAGCAAGACTATAAAAGAAGGCGTCATTTGACCGAAGGATTAGTGTATTTTGACATCGAATAGACAACAGAGGGATGAATTCAGGCTGCTCTCAAACACTTTTATTTATGTTCCTTTGGCTTGAAGGCGTTAAGATTTAGACAGGAAACAGAACTGGGGGCGATCCACAGAAAAGAACAATGAATACGGCGAAAATATGAGAGCAGAGATGGATGTGAGAAAGGAGAAAGAAGGAAATGACGAAGAAAATGAGGAGTGAGGATGAGAGAAGGGAGGAGGGAGAAACGAAAAATGAGGAGGGAGGAAGTGAGGAAGGAGAAATGAGGAGGCAGGAAGTGAGGAGGAAGGAAGTGGGAAGGGAGGAAGTGAAGAGGAAGGAAGTGGGGAGGGAGGAAGTGAAGAGGGAGGAAAAAGGAAGGAGGAAGTGAGAAGGGAGGAAAGAAAAATGAGGAATGAAGAAGTTAAGCAGGAAAGTGGAAACATTAGGGAACAGAAGAGAAAGTTAGGAGTGAAGAAGGAAGCATGAGGAAGGAGAATGCGAGTAAGGAGGATGATGGAAAGTCTGAGGATAGAAGAGGAAATGAGGATGGAACCAAATGGAAATATTTAGTAAGAGGGGAGGAACTGAGGAAGAAGATGGAGGAGGTGAGGAAGAAAGGGGACAGGAAGGAGGAGGAGATGGAGGAATGAGGGAGGATGATGGAAAAATGCCAAGAATGGTTGTCTCGCTTCCACCGGCAGAAGAGTCTACAGTATCACCCTTATTTTTCCTTATAGCCTTTCATGCCGGTAAGTCTGGTGGATACCGTTTGCTTCACCTTTGTCTTTCAGGAGAGCGCTAGTCCTCAACAGTTATTATCTGCATTGGTGGCGTACGTGCAATCGATCGGCAAATATCGAAGTCTTCCTTTTGCTTCCATATAGCCTGTTCATTACAAATCTTTTTATCACGAGAAATATATCATGAGTTAAATGAAATGGCTTGGTAATAGCAAACAACAGCGAAGACAGAGGAAGAGAAGGAGGAGGAGAAACAAAGACGAAAAAAACAATGACATCAAATCAGTGAATGGAGACTGGTCTTACTCTTCATCAATAAAAGTCACTTCAGAAATGAGCAGAAGAATCAGGTGGGAGCGTGCATACAGCGAAAAAAAAAAGTTAATAATAATGTCATACAAACCAAATGTAACGGAGATTTTGAAAATAAATTTGTAGTTTGAAACTTATTTGAGATTTTCAGCTTCTACTCCATGTGGAAGAAGAGGAAAATCATTAAGTAAGGAACCTGGGTCGTTTAAATTAAATACTAAAATAGGGCTTTAAGAATCGGAAGCAGGAAAAAGAATGGAAGAAAAGTAGAAAGACAGATAAAGGAAGACAGAAAAGCCAGAGAAAGAAACAAAAAGAGAGAGAAAGACGGGCAGAGACAGAATAGACGAGATGTAGACAGAGGGGAAGGGACGAAGAAGACAGAGGCAGAGACAGATTAAGACAGACAAGGACAGACGGACAGAAAGGCATGTGAGAGAGAGAGAGAGAGAGAGAGAGAGAGAGAGAGAGAGAGAGAGAGAAACAATGGACATGCGGAACAAAGGTTTGAGGGAGAGGGATTGATGAACAGTGGACACAAAAAATGGATGCAGGGAATGGGACAAAGAGAAGGAAGGAAAGAAGGATGAAAGGAAGGAAAGAAGGAAAGTAGGTAGGAAGGAAGGGAAGGAGAGAGGGGTTTAGATGGTAAGGTAGGAAGGGAAGGAAGGAAAAAGGAAAGAGGAGAGGAAGGAAGGGTGGAGGGAAGGAGAAAATGAAGGAAGGAAGGAGGGAGGGCGGGAGAGAGGGGCTCAAGGAGGAATACTGGAGGGAAGAAAGGGAGGAAGAATGGAGTGGAAGCGATGAATGATATGAGCGAATGGATCAGTGCTGTAAAAAGAATGGAGGAAATGAATGAATGAAGAAAGCAAGAGGGAAATGTTTACAGGGAGGAAGGAGGGAAGGAAGGAAGGAAAGAAGGAAGGGTGGAAACGGTTAACAGGGAGGTGAGAAAGAAGGAAGAAGGGAAGAAAGGAAAAGATGAAGGGAGGGAGAGTGAGAAAGAAGGATGAGATGAATGAAGGAAGGGGAAGGAAGAACAGGTGGGGGGGAATGGAAGGAATGCAAGAAGGAAAGGAAGGAGGGAGCGAGGAAGGAAAGAAGGGGGTGGGCTGGAGAAGAAAATTAAGAAACCAGGAAAGACTGAGAGAAATAAATGAAGGGAAAACAGGAAGAAGAGAAACAATTAAAGATGAACGGGGTGATGGAAAGAGGGAGAAGGTGGGGAGGAAACAAGACAGAGAGGAAGAAGAGAAGAAGTGAAGACTAGGGAGAAGGGAAAGAAGGAATGGAGGAAGACAGGAAGGAAGAACAGGGAAAAGAGGAAGAGGAGGAGAGGATTTACTGATGGACAGATAGATTGGTAAATATACTGACACACAGCTTTAGAGATCAATAAAAGGCAATGTCACGTCAAGCGAATGACAGATAGAGAGGCAGATGGAAAGATATAAATATGCGTGACGTATGAAACAAATAAAACTGATAAGCATAAAATAAAGTGAGAAATCAGATAAGACATGTATAATGCCAAGTGGGTAAAGCAGACAGGTGGATCGATGTAAAATGTAAACCAGAGAATACCTTCTGAACGTTACATCTAAACTCCTAAAATGTAAAATTTATATAATAGGCAAATAGATGAGATGTGTGAACCTGATCAAAACGACTTATAGATGTAACGTTTGATGCGAATACTAGCGACAGATGGGAAACAGATGCATTGTGTGAAAAGGATAAAAACAGCCTTAGGAACAGATTGCTGTAAACTGTGAAACTCCAGAAATATACAGATACCCAGATGTGAATCGTGAAAACTGTGAAAATAATGGATAGATACAAGTTAATTAAATCTACTACCGTGAAGTGCAAAAATAATGAAACAGACAGATAAACAAACGAGACGACAAAGAAATAGACTGACAGGCATTTGTGAAAATAATGATAATACAGTATATTTAAATGTAGGTGAATGGTGGACAAGTGGATTAAGGAACTCCTATCAGATGTGGTTCCTATAAGCTGAAATTCGAGGGAAGGCCGTGATTTATTTTTTGTACGAACAATTGATTATTTTCGCATTAAGTGTGTGGAATTAATAGACTTTTCTGGGGTCCCCACGCTATTGATGGTGCCGTAAAGGATTGAATGAAAGATGGATGAAAAGATGCCTGGATGGGAGAAATAAGAAAAATAATATGCACAAGCTGCAGAATTCAGAAAATGAATGAGTAGATATTAAAATATAAAAAAAAAATAAAAAGGCCAGAACGACAACAACAGCCAGTAGAAGAGAAAGTAAAGGAAATAGTAAAGTAGGCTAAAAAGTCTTATGAAGAGGGACAAGGCAAGAAGTAAGAACAAAAGCAACGCAAAAAGACCATGAAGGTGAGAACGAAAAAACTGCGAAGAATTAATACAAACTAGAGAAGGAAGGAAGGAAGAAAGAAAAAAAGGTTATCGTAAGGAATAAGAACTTCGCGAGACTTACTGGAAAAAGTAGAACATAAGAATCAAAGATCGGAAAAGAAGATTGGAAAAGGAATGAATGAGGCGGAAGAAGAAAAAGACGAAGATCATTTGTCTATAGAGAAAAACTGAGAGAACTGAAGAGATATGAGAGACGGGCCTTCAGAGCACAAGAGCCAAAGACTGGATATGAAGATAGAGGGACAGAGAAAGAGAAAAGGGTACGCCTGGGAGAGAAGTTAGAGAGAGAGAGAGAGAAAAAAAACGGAAACTGTACAATTGCAGCCAGAATCATATTTAAAACTGTCTCTAAACTAAGTCAACACGTTTTAAACTCTTACTATATAATGTTTTCTCTAACCTGGCAAAGATTCCTCACCTCTTTCAGCAAGGTTGATAATCAGTTGTTGTCAGACTAGAGGATCGATTTAATTAGTAACTAAATCTTCTTCAGATTGTCTTCCTTCTTCCTTAATTGGCTCATTTCCGTTAGATATTTTTTGTATAATGTTGGTAAGAGACGAGCAGACAGACAGACAAGCAAATCGAGCTAACAGAATATACCCCCATTGGCCAAGGTAAGGAGATCCTGCAAAAAAAAAAAGTAAAAGAAAATAGTAATAATAATGATAATAACAATAATAATAATTTTTAAGCATGTTACAAGGACTAAAATCCTGTTTCACTTGTTGGAAGCCCCTGAAGAATAAAAGGATAATTGATAACAACTGTACACACATAACATAACTGAGAAAGAGGAATGCTTGAAGTGTGGATAGTTATGCCTATGAAATAGAGCCAGGAATCCCGGGGCTTGAAAGGTGAATGAGTGAGCCTGTCGCCCTTTTAACTGGGTATGCTCTTGATGACGTCTCCCTTGATGATGTGTGTCTCTTGCTCTCTGGACCTTTTCTCACTTCATTTTTGGATGGAAAAAGTGGATCGGAATAATGAAGATGCCGATAATAATGATGATGATGATGATGATGATGATGATGGAATCCCTGAGGACAGCTGGGAGCAAGGGAGAGGAAGGGAAGAGGGAAGAAATTGGAAAGCCACAATTCATTAATCACATTCATCTGACGATGTGCAATTACTTTTATTCGAGCAACCTTCAGATGATTTTGTTCAACTTGGGAAAAATATTTCGAGCAGTAGAGGCCGACATTAATCCCTGCACCTCCAGCTTTTCTTTCCTAAGCTGAATAAAATGGTCCATGAGTAGGACGAATGAAGGTTAAAAATATGTCATCAGATTGAAGGACTGGGAAAGGATGCATTAGATGATGTAAAGAGTGGAGTCACTGAGAAAATATAACGAGTCGCAGAGGTAGAGAATTAAGGAAAACAGAAAGAACCAGCAAGCGCTTAGAGAGCGCATACCTCCATGAATGCAATTGCTATTTAAAAAGGATCTGGATCAGGATTCGGATCTCCAAAACTTAATCAATCCTTTCTTGGTCCATGGCCCATCTTTCCACAAAATTTCATAAAAATTAACTGAGAACTTTTTGAGGTATTGTGCAGGGTACTCTGGATCAGGATCCGCCCTCAAATTTAATAATTTCTTCTTTGGCCCATGACCCACCCTTCGAGAAAATTTAATCAAAATCCGTTCAGACTTTTTGAGTAATTACGGATCCGGATAAGTGGATACGGGTCCTGTACCGGATCCGGATCCATCCTAAAGTTTATTTAATTCTTTCTTGGTCCATAGTCCATTTTTCCACAAAATTTCATTGAAATTCATTTAGAACTTTTGGAGATGTTGTGAGAGATATTCCAGATCCTGATCCGGATCTGGCCCAAAATTATACCATTTTTTCTTTGGCCCATGGCACATCCTTCCACAAAATTCATCAAAATTCATTCATAGCTAATTGAGTGGTCCTGCTAACAAACGGGCAGACAGACAACTAACGAACGCGGGGTAAAACATAACCTCCTGGGTGGAGGTAAAAAGGTTTGAGGTCAGGGGGGAGGACTTAGGTTGGAGAGAGACGGGCAGCAAAAGGGGGAAAGAAAGAAACCGATATAGGCAGGGGGGAAAAAAAAAAGAAAAGCGAAATGCAAAGATGTGGCGAGGAAGAGGGTTAGGGACATGACAGGGAAAGGATGAGAGGTGATAAAGAGTGAAAAATGTTGAGAGAGAGAGAGAATCAGGGTTAAGGGGGGGAAGGTAGTACTAAGAGAGAGCGTTTAGGCAGGAAGAGGAATGCTTTAGGAGGGAGATTACAGAGAGGAATCCGGCAGGAGGAAGGAATAGAGAAAGAATAAAATTAATGTGATACGTAATTAGGAAAAGAAATGGTGACTGGTATATTCTGTTGGAGGTGGTGGCTTTGTAGTTAGAAAAAGAATCTACTTTCTAAAAAAAGGACATGAGTTCGATCCCAGTCTGTGGCATGGACCAGTTTCTTCACTTGAAATCATTAAAACAGACTCCAATGACGCTACTCAGGACCCATTGACAGGTCATAAAAACACCTCCAACTAATACCATTACATGACTTGTTAATAAGACTGCTCTAGCTTACTGTAGAATCAAAATGGACGGTGGGTACTAGCCTCGAAATGGTAACATGTGCAGGCCTGTGTCGTGTAAGAGGATTGCTGGATCTCGGAGAACGGAATGTCAAACTATGCCCGGCGTCAGGAAAAATGATAATATATAATGTATAAAAGATAATGAAGATAACAAATAAAAACGAAAGAAAACAAAAATAAGGCAAAAGTAAGAACGCTGATGAGAGATAAAGGGAGTATCGGAGAGGGAGAGGATAAAGGTGAAGAGAGAGGAAGCGAGGGTGTGGAACAAAGCGTGGAGGGGCGAGGAGGGGGCTGGGTAGGAGAGTGTGGACTGTTTTATGGCAAATAAAAGGCGTCGTCCAAGGGAAGGTGATGGAATCGATGGTCATTGTGACGCAGAGAGAGAAAGAGAGGAGTTGAGACAGGGAAGAGAGAGAGAGAGAGAGAGAGGAATTAAAGACACAGGGAGAGGGAGAGAAGGATGCTGAGTGGAAAAGATTAACTTCTTCAAGACGAATTAATCTTTTTTCTTTTTTTTTTACTCTAGACAAAGAGAAGTACACACTGAGGAAGATATTTTCAGAGCTGACCAGTTGAATATTTGAGAGAGAGAAAATAGTGGTTAACTCATGTATTAGAAACTTCCACAGAAAAAGGGTGAGAATGTGTTGTTAGACGGGTATTGCAGGCTTTCCATAATATTAGCAGACAATTTAAAAGTGTATTATTAATTGAAATAGCGAT
>JAGKTI010008395.1:12424-33741 GCA_018397915.1 Birgus latro | reverse complement strand
TTGCTTTGAGAGAACCAGGGATGGAATTCTTAAACATGGTTATTGAGAGAGGAATGGTGTTGGTAATGAATGGTGATGGATGGAGTATCTCATATTTGTTGTTTTCTGATGCATTGCTACATGCAAATACTGGACATGAACTTGGTAGACTATTGCAGTTTTGATGGTGTCAGTGTCTTGCCTTGAGAGGAAATGTAGAAAAGAGTAAAGTGATGGTTATTGAGAGAGAAGATGACTTCCAGTGTGTTGTTACAGTGAATGGAGAGAGACTGGAATGTGTGAGAGAGTTCAAATACCTGGGTACAGTGATAGAAAAAGAGGAAAATGTGCAAAAGAAGTGGAAAGCAGAGTGACGCAAGGAAGGAAAGTAGCTAGTGTTCTGAAGGCCTTGATAAGAAACAGAGGCTTGAGTGTTGCAGCTGCACGAGGCTTACGTGAAGGAGTGTTCATGCCAACTTTTAACTTATGGATGTGAGACTATGGTGTGACATGAAAATGAAAAGTCAAGAGTGAGAGCAGTAGAGATTGGACTGCTGAGTACTGAGGGTGGATAGGATACAAAATAATGTGATTGTTGAAAGATGCGGATTGAGGATGTCTGTGGACACCAGAATCGAAGAGAGTGTACTGAGATGGTATGGTCATGTGGAGAGAATGGATAACAAGAGTGGTGAAAAAGGTATATATGAGCAGATGTGAAGAGGGAGAAGGTGAGATAGGCCGAGGAGAAGGTGAAGGGATGCGATGGGATGAGTGTGTGAGGAAGAGAGGTATGGAAGTCAGTGGGTCTAGTGGACTGATGAGATCAAGCTGGCTGGATGAATGTTGTGAGAAAAAGCACATGATCAGGGATTTGGCACCCCGTTTTAATGTGACAGTGTCCGGATTGATTCTGTTGGGTATGTTTATGTGCAGCTGCAGAATGTGGTGAATATTTATGGCATATCAGATAGAGCCGGGATTCTGGGGGCTTGAATGATGAGTGAATGGAAGCGTGGTCCATAGAATTGGGCAAACTCGGGCTATCTGGACGTTGCCACTCCTCACCCTTCCCCTGGGGTGGGAAAGGAGGTCCAAATAATGATGATGATTATCTGTTTTTACATGAAGACATAGAAAGGAGAGTTCTGAGTCTTCCCATTCCTCGTATTCCTCCTTACATATAAAAGAAAAAAAAAATATTGCAGCTTATGTCCATTTTCTGTAGGAAGAACACAGAATGCAAAGTTCAGAATCTCTGCCCCTAGTTCCTTGTGCAAAAACAAATCAAAGTTATAATGGAACCTATCATACAATAGTTTGATAGTCCCACCCTGCACAGTTTTTCATTCAAGTAATTCCATTCTAGTTCTGTCTTATCCTCGCTAATGAGTATTACACCTTATGAGCCATTTCTTTCAGTGGCCTACTCCATGATAGGTGAGATCAATATTGCTAAACCACTCTGCCTTCATCAGAGACTCGTGGAAGATCAGTGTGAAATTTACAGATAAATATGAAGATGTGTGATGCAGATTACCAGTTAATAAATAGGAAGAAACGTAACGTAACCATTAGATTCAGCAGTTACAAGAAGGTGTGCTTCTGCAGACAAATTGGCTGGCATAAAGTATAGTGTGAAACAATACAAATACTTAAGCTTTTGGCTCTAGGAATGTCCTTTTAAGTTTATTCTTGTTGACACCAGACAATTTTATGCAACTAATGAAAGGCCTCTCTTATTCAAGGGGTTTATTAGGGCTGTACCCTTCCAGTTGGAAAAGTCTATCCTGAGTTGATTAAACTTATCAGGTGGTGGCAAGAATAAGATGAAAAAGACATCCCCAGGTTCATTGTGTTAATAATGCAAAAGGCAGCTCATTTAAAGTTAGTTGGTTTTATTTACAGTTATCACAAGCTTTCACTTCAGGTGGGAGATTTCCTCTTATAATTACCTTTTCTCATTCTTAGATTTAATGCTCATGGATGCACACTAGCTCCAAAAAATATCATGTATTAAATATTATGACACTTGGATTGAAGAATGCTGGGAAACATTATTCTGTCCTTGCACACTGTATCTCATATGATAATGATTGCCATATTGGCCACTTCTTGTAACTTGTAAAATATGTAGGGATTGGCTGTATATAGAGTATTTTAATATATAGCCTACAGGCATTAGCAAACTATTAATTCTGCATGTACGTGGGTGCTCACACTCAGGTAAGGGTGAATGGAGCTTTGAGTGATGAGTTTCCCGTGAATGTTGGTGTGCATCAGGGGTCAGTTTTGAGTCCCTTGTTGTTTATCATGGTGCTTGAAGCCCTCTCACGTGACTTCAGAGAGGGACTCCCATGGGAGATGTTGTATGCTGATGATTTGGTGTTGATTGCTGAGAATGAAGGGGAGGCTGAGGAAAGATTTAAGAAGTGGAGAGATGGTATGGGGCACAAGGGCTTAAGGGTAAATGCAGATAAAACAAAAGTGATGATATCTAGGGTTGGTGGCGGTACAATCAGAGGAGAGGGAGAGTGGCCATGTGCAGTTTGCCACATGGGTGTGGGAAGTAATTCCATCTTGTGCAGTGTTTGTGATAGATGGGTGCACAAGAGATGTAGTGGTATTAGAGGTAGACTGCGAGATAATGCTGATTTCATGTGTGCGTTGTGTCGGGGAGAGCAGGCGGAGATTGTTAGGCTTGAGAGGGTTGAACTTGCAGGTGAGTCTCGTGAGTGTGTGGAGGAGTTTTGTTATTTGGGAGACATGTTATGTGCCGGAGGTGGGGCTGGAGTTAGCTCGGTTGCTAGAGTGAGAAGTGGTTGGAAGAAGTTCAGGGAGCTGTTGCCTCTCCTGACATTGAGAGGACTCTCCTTACGTGCTAAGGGGTCTTTGTATGCAGCATGTGTTAGGAGTGTGATGCTGTATGGTAGTGAGACCTGGGCAGTAAAGGAAGAAGATATTCGCAGGTTTAAACGTACAGAAATGACAATGATTAGGTGGATGTGCAGTGCGTCCCTGCGTGCAAGGCCTGGGGGGGCTGGGTTTACGATAGAAGAGTTGAGAGGGAGGATGGGACTGGAGTGTATTGGTGTTGTGATGAGGAGAGGTAGGCTGAGGTGGTTTGGACATGTGGAGAGGATGGGGGAGGATAATTGGGTATAGAGGGTGAGAAGTGTTAATATTGGGGGGGGGGGGTTGGGAGGGGTAGACCGAGAAAGACATGGGATGAGGTCATTAAATGTGACTTAAGGGTTAAGGGACTGAATAGGGAGGCTGCCAGAGATCGAGCAGCATGGAGAGCCGCCATTAGGTGACCAAGGCCGACACATGCAAGCATGTTGGAGCCTTCAAAACGAAACGAACGGATAAATACCATAATTCTAGGTGACATTGGACCCACAGTCCATCGATACTTATGGGAGCTAGTGTACTGTTGGAGGTAGAGTACTGTCACAGTCACAGGCATGCCTACACTACCTTGTCAGCTGTGGTGATGGAAAGTGTTTCATGAAATACTTTTATATGATGACAATAGTACACAATATAAAAGGTATGAGAAGGATGAATACTCTGTGATGCCCCCCCCCACACACACACACACACAAAATTTCTGTGTAGACATATAGAGGTTGGCAAAAAAATAAGGAAGGACATACATGTGAGGAGAATTGAGAAATATGGAAGACAGTAACAGCATTTTTTATTTTTTTAACTATGCAGATACAGAAGTCAAGGAAGTGGTGCCACTGTAGTTTTACTGTGATGTGTGTGGAATCTGCACACATTAAGTACTATTATTATTGGTTAAGGAGGCTTTGTTGCAATGCTATGTTACCAGATTATTGTGCATATAACATGTAGGGTACACTATTAGTAATTCCTTTTATGATACACAGATCATTGTTGGTATGAACCTCTTCACTCCAGTGATGTACTTCTCATTTTATTCTTGCTGTCTGCAGATGATTTTAATTCATTGTAGGAGACCCCTTCAGTACTGAATGGGTTAATGAAAGTTATACCCAGTCCCTCCAGCAGTGGCATTGCTAGAATTTATAAACTGGGAGGATAAAGGGATAAGCCTAGGAGAACTCTTCAGGCTGGTCTGAGAGTGTTGCTTTAAAAGTTTAGCATGACCACCCAGGCATATTTCAGGGATGGCCAGGGCCATCGTGGCCATTGTTCTGACAATGCAACTGCTTCCTATCACTCCATCTCATCCTAAATCTCTCCTTTGCCTATTGCCCCCTCCACCCCACTCAACTTTTCTAGTGAGTCTCTCATTCTCCATATTCACCACAAGGCAAACCATCTCAGTGTCTTTTATCTTTTGAAGTTTTGTGAAGGTTATATACTTTTTGCACTTTAACTTTGCCTAAAATGACCATCTCACCATCTTTAATGCTGAGCTGTAACAAGAGATTGAAACATGGTGCCTGTCATGAAGAAGAGTTATGGCAAGGATATGGGCTGTCATAGTGACTTGTTCTGAGCGGTAAAAGTACAAAAAAAGTCTTGTCAAGTTAAACTGGATGAACTGTAATGTTAGTATTTTAGCTACGGAAAATTATTGATGACAAGCGAACATTTCTTTTGTAAACTGATATGGAGAATACATTTTAAGATATTGACTACTTCTTCCATAGCCTTAATCATTCTTTTTCTGTGCCTGCCCTCCTCTCTTCCTATTTCTCCCATCTTTCCTGTCACTTCTTACTGCTTTTCTTTCCTTTACAGATGGCTTTACATTGAGTGACAAGCCAAATGGTTTCCTGTAAGCCAAGAAACCATTTACAATGCTGGTTGGTAACTATATAACCAAACCATATGTGCTCCCTACGTGTCAACAAGTGGGTTGGTGGAGGGTTAGTGCCCCTCCCTGTAAAATAAATAACTCAAAGTCAAATGGCCACCCCTTATGGGATTATGGTGTCTGGCAATAGATAGAAATTATTGATGACAAGCAAGCATTTCTTTTGTAAATTGCTGTGGAGAATACATTTGAAGATACAGTATATTATATTATTGTTGATAAGCAAACGTTTCTTTTTTAAATTGATATGGAGCATACATTTTAATCCTGAGTGCTTTATAGGCTAAATAGTGTTACATAGTTGTGATATATAAATTGTTGATGACACACAAACCAATTTCTTTAAAGTAATAAGGAGATTAGTTTAATCTTAAGGATGCTATGGAGTATAAGGAGATTAATATTATGTTTGAGAAAGAAATATTTATCTGGACAGTTGGTGCTTTGCTATTCTGTTTGTAATTGATTGAAGTAGTGGCAGCATCTGGATTGACTCTGTTGGATACGTTTATGTGAAGCTACAAAATGTGGTGAATGTGTTTGGTGTATCCGATAGAGCCAGGATTCTGAGTCATTGGAAGCATGGCCCATTGGATTGGGCAAATTTGGGCTGTCTGGACATTGCTACTCCTCACCCTGCCTTAGGATGGGAAAGGAGGTCCGGATGATGATGATGATGATGAGTTACTGTACTTTAGTGTGAGTAATTAGTTTCACATGTAATTATCTTACTGAATAGCAACCTCATATATAAATGTAAATGGGAATGAGTCTAAGGATGATGACTTGATAGTTTGTCTAGTATTTAAGATTTGCAAATGTACTCTCTTACATATCAACCTCTGTAATATGGTGACTTTTATTTAGACTTGTTGTTCATTATGTTTTGTTTTGTTTCATTCATTTTGTTTATAAAGCCTCTAACATACTTGCATGCATTGTCCATAGTCACTTAATGGCTACTTTTCATGCTGCTTAATTTCCAGCAGCCTCTTTGTTCAGTTCATTGTCCCTGAGGTGACACTTTATGACCACTTTTTTGGTATGCTTTTCACACCTCTCATCCTCGACACCCAGTTGTCATTCTTCTTTCCATCCGTGTGCCCAATTCATCTTAATCTACCCTTTCTCATCACAACAGTAATACACATAAGTACCATCTTCCAATCCGTCTTTCAGGGTTGCACAACACATCATAAAATCATTATCTTCACTTTTCTGTACATTCTTGCTATCACCAGATTCCCACCCACGTCTTATTGAGAAAGATGATGATTATGATGGTTAATGATGATGATGATATTGTACATCCATATCATCTCTCAGCATTTCTTTCCATCCACTGGCCAGCTGTATCATGTAGCCATACTTTTTCTACTGTCTTAACATCATTTTAAAGATGTCAGTGGATTCAAGAGGTTAAGTGGTATTAACTTGCTAAAAAAAAAAAAAAAGTGGTAATAACTATAAACAGGAAAGTTTGTAAGGCTGGAATAGTATGGATATGAAGTAAGTTTGTAAGGATAGAAGAGTTTGGATATGATCTTGTTATTGGGTTGCCATGGATGGAGCAAGGATGAGTTTGTTGTTCCCTTCAGCATAAGAGAGATTTACTGAACTGGAGGGGTTCTGTTTAGCCTTCCTTTATCTCTTGAATACAGCAGGTCTCTCCTAAGCTGAATAAAGTTGTCTGTATACCGTAAGAATAAAATGAAACATCATGTCATTCTGATGGAGAGGATGAGGGTTATGTTGTTAATTATATTCTTTTTACTCTAATTTAGCCTATAATTGCCAACTCTCCATCTTCAGTGCCGAGTTGTAACAATAGATTAACACTAGAATTTGGCACTAGTCACGAAGAAGTGTTATGGAAGGCACGTAGCTGTAGTATTGTCTTTTTGCAACTGAGGTATGCGAAATACGATCCATAAGGAAGAAAACCTAGGCTAAGTTAGAGTAAAACGAGTATATTACATCATTGATTCCATATTAACAGTTTCAGCTTTTAAATTCTGTGTGATTTGTGTATTTCAGGCACAGATATGCTTATACTGATAAGAAATAAATAGCAATCAAAGTAGTGTTATTAAAAGTCCATGTGCTGTAGTAGCCTACATTTTGCTGATGTATTTAACCTGGAGTGGTATGAAGCACTGATGTGAAGAATCAGTATTCTCTGTTGTTGAGAGTTGACTTGTTCCATCTGTATCCCTGATGAATTGTACAGAGAATCCACACAATGGTTCAAGGAGTGAAGAGAGATGACATCCTGTAGTGTGAAATCTCCAAGGGATGTGGTACCAATTAGAGGGTTGCAGCATGGAGCATTTCCTGTTTGTCAGTATATCTCCATGTTACCTTAGATTTATGTGCAGCATGTCCAGGCTCAGTTCAGTGTAAAAAGTGAAATTTTCAGTGGTTTCTTTTTCGGTGGCAGGTGGTGGCGACCATCATCCACTTGTTAGATGTAGTGCTGCGTACTTGTTTCTTCATCATTCTTTTTCTATGGCTGTTCTATCTTCCTGTTTCTCCCATCCTTCCTTTCTATTTTTATGCCTATTCTTTCCACTGAGTGACAATCCTGGGTGGTAACCATGTAACCAAATAACTGGTTGATGACCCTACTGTGGTACCCCTGTTAACTTGGTAGAGAAAAGTTTGGTGTCCATCTGGGAACCAAACCTCCACACACTTCCCCATGCCTAGCATTGGTGAGGCATTGTCTACTGCAAGGGAATGTTGGTTTGCTGCAAGGCTGTTACTTGCCTGTGGTTGATGAATCTGCTTGGCCAAATAGAGTGGGGTTATGCAACAACAACAGTCCTGCTTAGAAAATTAATAAGAACGGTACTATATTGTGCTGTTATCCTCAGGCAGATGACCCAGACATAATGACAAGTGGCAGTCTGAAGATGTGGTGGAGTGGGCAGGCATCAGTCTGAATATGTGTACACCCTGGTTACTCTCCGCAACTTTTTCTTCCTTGATCACTGAAGAAACAGGTTGGTCATAATGGATAAGGCAGCTTTTGTTTTTAATGGTGGTTCTTTCTAGAATATGGTATTTCTGTAGTTTTGCTGTCTCAGATGTATGGAAATGATAACAGATAGATGGATGTATAGTGTGTCCTTGAATGAGAGGCCTGGAGGGGTTAGGATTATGAATGAAGAGTTAAGAGGAAGGATGGGACTTGAATGTATTAGAGAGTAAATGGGGGTTTGAGTGATAAGCTGTATGTGAATGCTGATGTGCATCAGTGGAAGCCCCATATTGTTATGTGGTGCATGAAGCTCGCTTCTGTGACTTCAGAGCTGGACTCGCCTGGGAGGTGTTGCATGCTGATGATGTTGCTAGCAGAGAATGAGAGGGTGGTGAAGGAAAGATTTAGGAAGTGGTGAGGTGGAATGGGGTAAAGGGTTTGGTTGTAATGTAATTAAATGAAATGAAACTGAATAAATTAATCGCTGTTCTGGCCGAGATTCGAACTCAGGCCCTCGCGCTTGAATTGCGCGCACGTTACCACTGAGCTAAAGAGAGGATCCCCACTTTGCCCTTGGGCAACGCGGGCTTTTATACACCCCATTACATCACTCTTTTCTCCCCCTAGTGATTAATTTGGTCAGTTTTGCTCTCCCACATGGTAGCATAGCATTGGAGGCCATCCCCGGGATGTAAGGCTGTCAACATGACATATGACCCTCACCTCACATCCCACACCACTGCCGACCAATGTAATAACTGAAATGAAACTGAATAAATTAATCACTGTTCTGGCCGAGATTCGAACTCAGGCCCTTGCGCTTGAATTGCGCACATGTTAACCGCTGAGCCAAAGAGAGGATCCCCACTTTGCCTCTGAGCAATGCGGGCTTTTATACACCCATTACAGTGAATGTGAATAAAACAAGAATTGTGAAATATAGGGCTGATGGTGGTACTGTCAAAGCAGAGGGAGAGTTGCTATGTGCAGCTTGTCACAAAGGTATGGGAAGTAAGGTCACCCCATCTTGTGCAGTGTTTGTGATAAATGAGTGCATGAGGGATGTAGCCCCACTGGTAGTGGCATTAGAGGTAAGCAGCGAAATAATGCCGATAGTGTGTGTTCAGTGTACAGGAGAGACCGTGTCAAGTTAGAGAGTTGGGAAAAGATTGAACTTGCTGGAATTATTGAGTGTGTGGTTTTGTAATCAGGGAGACATGTGTTGGAGGTGGGGCTGGAGCTCTGTGGCCAGGGTAAGGAGTGGTTGGAAAAAGATCATGGAGCTGTTGCCTCTCCAAACAATGAGAGAACTCTACCTTCATGTTAAGGGGTCCATGCATGCAATATGTGTTAGGAGTGTAATGTTGCATGATAGTGAGACCTGGGCAGTAAAGGAAGAGGATAAGTCTGCTCAAATGTACAAGTATGATAATTTGATGGATGTGTTGTGCGTCCTTAAAGGACAAGCCTTGAGGGGATTAGGACTGCAATTGAAGAGCTGATTGGAAAGATCGGATATTGGTGTTGTGATGAGAAGAGGTAGATTGGGATGTGAAGAGGACAGTGGATGGCAACTAGATGCAGAGGGTAAGAGGTGTGAATACTGAGGGTAGGGTTCAAAGAGGCAGACCAAACAAGACCTGTGGTGTGGTCGTAGAGTGTGACCTCAGGGATGAGGGACCAAACAGAGAGGAAATTAGAGACTAAGCACTGTGGAGAGCTGCCATTTGGTGACCAAGGCTGATGTATGCAAGCAAGGAGTCTGTATAATCGAGTGAACCAACAGGATTGTCAAGTTTTTGCTTAATGGCGACTCCTGTACAGTACAGCACAACAAAAGGGTGAAAAGTTATGAAAGTGACAGTGGTAGGTTAGAAGCTATGGTCTTGGGCAAGGATGCAAGCTGGATTGGTATTGCACAATATTGATTTACTTAGAATAATACAGTACTCAGATTCCAGGGTGTAGGCATGAATTTCATAAAAAGTTGATTGTACATATTTATGTAAGTTAATGAGTACCTAGGGCAACAACTTGGGAAGGTAGCTGAAAACTTGGATGATACAGTGGCCTTGTATCCCTGAATATTGGGTGAAAAACCCGCCACAGGCTCAAAGGTCTATGTTATGGAGATAAGCACCGCGGCTAAGCACCTCATGGCGTTTGTTCCCACCTGTACCTTAGCTATACAAAACCATATGCAAACAAGAAATGGAACAGGGTATATTATTTATGATGAACATTTAGTATTTATTATAGATTACCGGTATTGTTATAAGAGAAAGTGTTGAGCTTAACAGTATAATTATAAAACTGTTTATAATCCATGGTCGCTAAGCCATACTATCATTTGATAATTTTGGTTTGATTTATATGGATCGCTATAAATTAAGTTTAAGCACAGTGTGCCAATATTCCTCCCCGCAAAGGTTCCCAAGGAAGATAATAGCCTATAATTATGAACAATTGTATGTTCCATGTGTATCAGTTTGATTATTATTTAAATGGATCACCATAAAGTGACTAAAATACGCCCATTCCTCCCCCCAAACGCCATCAACCGTGTATTAAGGTTGGACACGCCCCCTAGATGGCGCTCACGGTCACTGTCACGGACGTTTGTTTACCATCAGGGTCGGCTGCAGCTTCTGTCCGGATCATCTTCAGCATCACTTATCATCTCAATTCGGACGTGTCGATGGCGATAACGGCTTGAATTGGGAGTGTAAGACTGTGAGTACCACTGATACGTTATCGCTGTGACTAGGAGATAAGGATGTAGGGTGTGTGAGATGTGGTGAGTTGTGATGCAGACTCCCTCACGCCACTAAGCAGACGACTTCCCTATGTTGCTCAGGAGGCGTTGTTGTTATTTGTCATACCAGCAGCGTTATACGTTATCTCCCATGTTACATTACTGTTGTTATATTCTAGTTGACTCATTATTTTTTTAGGATTTCTGGATATTTCTGCATTAAGCTGATAAGGGGTGTCATTGACTTCTGACACGCCATGTCTGTGATGAGCTTTTATATCACGATGGATTATGTTGCTTGAGTTCGTGATCTTTTCGGTTATTTGTTAGGCTTAGGAATATGGACAGTTTTCATATAAACAATTGAATGGTCACCGTTTGGTAGCATAATTGGTTTGGGGTCATATAAGTTATGTTGGTTGATGCTGGTTATGTTGGTTCAGCTGAAGAAAACCTAGCAGTCAGCTTGTCAAGGATCTTAAAATCAACACTTACTGATGTGGATTTGGTTACACGTTTTATTCAGGTAATATCAGATGTGGTGGTTTAATTCAGTCTAAGGAAGAACCCAAGCCATCAAAATATTTAAAGTTTAGCATTGAGGTTAATAGCTGTATCATCCACTCCATTACCAGTGACATAAACAGTGTAGCTTTTTCAACACGGGACCAGGGAGAGTGAAATTTGGATCCCCCCCCCCATGGGTGGGATTTCATGGTCTAATCTGCAAGGATTCTTAGTGCCTGTAATGTATTTGTTATGTGATACATGCTTGGTAGATGTTAATTGAACCTGTGCATATTTACAAAGCAATTAACCTATGAAAGAAGATAAATATATAAGTACATAGGTATGTGTGTGTATATGTTTATGGGTATAGATGAGAAAGGCTGTCTGTAGGGTGAGTACGGTAGTGTATGAAAATTGTGCTAAATACATATTAAGAGTCAGCCCATAATTGGATTGGATTTATTTATTTATTTAAATATTTTATTTATTTTTTTCTTTTTACAGTGGGTGGCTGAATTGGATGAGCTATCTCTGTGGCCTTTCTATCATAATTTTTTCTTCTTCTTCCATAGTAGGTTATTTAGTAAGTGTTTACCCCCACCCCCTACTAAAACAGTTCTTTGTGACAGAATAGTCACTGAGACAGCCCCTGTAATTCAGTCAGTGTGTATATGAGGGAGGGGGGAGTGAGTTGGGGGGAGGGCAGTCAAATGGTGGGTGACAGAGCAACTTGGAGGCATTTTGTCTGCCTTTGCGGGATTAGGGCGTCGGGCTATAGGTAGATAGATAGAGTGTAAAAATAGTTTTAAAAGTCATGTCTGATTATGGGCTGAAGCTTAATACTGAAACATTAGGTGCTGGACAAATAGTTTTAAAAGTCATGCCTGATTATGGGCTGAATCTTAATACTGAAACATTAGGTGCCGGACAAGAATGGATAGGACAGGTCAAATACAAAGGCCAGAGGCCAAAGTCAGGCTTCCTTAATTTTGATGTAGGGTACAGTGCTTGAATACTCAGGATATGTTTTTTTTCTTCTTCAAAATTCATCTTGGAAGAGTGACAGTTAAAGTTTCAGTGAAACTGCAGGAGGGCTTCCATGCGTAAAATTTATAATTATTTTTACTTGATAAACTATAACATATTTATTACTGTGATAGCCTTCAAAATTTGCAGAAATGCATAATTTTGAAGATATCAGTTATACAGCCTCAAGTTTTACATAAGCAAACCATGGCAAGTGTCCATCTGCCACGTCCGACTTGTTGGTTCATTCGGCTTCAGAGTCAGTCTGTCACTAATCATTCATCCCCACTAACCTTACCTACTGTGATCTAGTCTAACTTAACACAACGTAGCCAAACCTTACCCAACCTAATTTTACCTAATGTAGCTAACTGGAACAATTTGGGGACAAATGAGTTTCTGGTCCAAATCGACCCATTATCCTCTGTAGGACACCAAATGCCAGTCAGCAAACCTTAGTGCTCTTGAGTAACATAAATGTTATTTTTGCAGAGTTGGGTGTCATAAATAAATTATATACTATTTAGCAGTACACCCAACCCTCTGCTATCACACGTTCCGCTATAGCGTTTTAGCGCTATCACGCATGTATAAAAAACCTACCCAAATTCCTTTATCACGCACTAAATGCCTGCTATCACGCACCAGCCTTGTGGATCGAGCGAAAAAAAGCTTGGCCAAGTGGACACATCAGCTGACCAACCAAAACATTCAAGATAGCAGAGGATGCTACTCAAGCAATGATTGAAGAAGTTCATTTGATAAAGTCTGTATGCTCAGGTGTCAATAAAACTCCACTATAATGCATTAATAACCACTTTTATATACATGATGATGATGATGGGAGGCCTTATACTTCGTCTTGGCTTAGAGATAGGTGCTTCGTCACCAACACTTTCATAGCGGTTTTACAAACAAACCTATAAACTAGTCACTACAGTATACCCAAAGACTCTTAAATGTTTCATTACTTAACACAATGAATTTGAAGTTCAGCCTCCTCATAGAAGTGAAAAAAGTCCACAGTTGGAGCATTTGCAGTACACAGCTGAAGTGGCCGCCATCTTCTTTAGTTATAAACAGTGGAGCACGCTGATAAAGTCTGTACAGTATGCTCATTTTTTTACTATAATGTTATTATGTGGTACAAAACGGGTATCTTAGGGGTAAGTATTGAGGTGATGGCACCAATTAGAATTACTGTATTACCATAAGTTCTTCACTTCGGCTATCGCGTTTTCGGCTATAGTGCAGCCATGGCGGCACCAATTAGGAGTGATAGCGGATGGTGGAGTGTACAGTATTATTTCCACAGAATCTGGGTGTTATAAATGAAGTATACGTTTATAAAAGATAATTCCTGTCCTAAAATTTTCACCAGTTATTAATGGGAGCCATCCTGCAGTTTGTCCAAAGTTTCATGGCAAGAAAATAGTTTCCTATCTAAGCATTTGATATAATTGGTGTCATCTTGAGTGGGATATATGATATTGCATTTATCTTATGAGTCTAGTATCCATAATTCAGAATTAAGAGTTTGGAAGTACTGTACCATATAATATAAATACTGGCGAAGGAAATAAACCCTTTCATGTGTACTTGGTCATTCTAGAGTAATGTGAAACTGTCTTGAGTAATACAAAATACATACCCTATTGGTAGCCACTTAAAGAGCCGTGTAAAGGTATTATTTCTGTAAATGTTAGTGCAGATATGGTGTTTTGGGTTGTAGGACAATTACCCCCCAGACAGTTGCCCCCTGGACATCTGCCCCCGGACAAGTGCCCCCTGGATAACTGCCCCCATAGGATTATTTCCCCCCGGAAAACTGCCCTCATAGGATAATTGCCCCCCGCGGATAATTGGCCCCGCATCCACGACAGGCAAGAGACAGACATTATTATAAATGTATTTTTTTATAAATGTATTTTTCTTACAATATAATTGGGTCATTGAAACATAGGTCATGTCACATGTCATGTCACGTAGGTCATGTCGATGTTGAAAAGGTGCATGCATACATTTCAAAATTAAAACTGCAAATTGTGAGCTATGCTCCGCAAATAATTAACGGTCTCGTTCTTCAAAATGTCTGATGATGTTGAAAATCCTCTGCGTCAAGTCCTGATATTGCTTCTTTTTTCATGGTGGTGGATGACCTGCCAACATCTGGTTGACGACCACTTCATTGAGGGCTTGCTCTTTCCTCAGTGTCTGGAGAAACTTCCATGTGTTTGGGTCGCACACTGATTTGCTTGACTGTATGTGGTTGTGCCACCCTTCAGCAGTGTTATTGGTGTGAGGCAAGTCCTCCATCAGGCAGCCATGCATGTTTCACATGTCAGTTGGGAATAATGGAGCTCGCCTAGCTTGTTGTCGTGTCCTTCCGAGGTATGTGTCTTCGAAGTAGTCCATGACAGGATCAACTTCGGGGGGCATAATTTCCTGAAGTACCTCAAGGGCATTCAGCACTTCGTTGGGCAGTACGAAGGCTAAGGCCGGCAACATGTGCACTTTAAGTGCAAACTCCGCATTGGCTTGATATGTTTGTTGGAGTCCTTCGGATTGCACTTTACGGTAGACACTTTGCGAGAGGTGATAAAAGCAGCCATTCACTGTCACTCCAGGGAACCATGACTCAATAGCACTCTTTGCGGCATGTTCATAGTCGATCAGCACAGTGTCTGGGCTCAGCATTGGGTTGATTTGCAGCAGCTGTTTGAATAGTTCCCAGTAAGTGGATTGCTGCTTGTTCGGCAACAGAGCATAAACACATGGAAATACTTGGTTGTGTATTAATGCATGATTAGTATAAAGCTGGTAGAAAATTGCTGGCTCCACTTTGAATGTTCCATCAGCGAACCAATTCACTGAGTTTTGCAGAAGTTGTAGGTTCTTTCTAGTGGAAAAAATCATCATACGCTGTTGTGTCGGGCGGTTATCATACAGCAGGAACTCCTCTCCGCCAGCAGTGACTGTATTCGTTGGGTATGTTCATATCAGCAGCGCTTGATGGTAATGGATGAGATCCACTGACATTCTGTTTATGGCGGCGAACATCCCGTCTGATGTGTTCTGTTGATGGCAACTGTACTGAGGCATCCTCTGAAATACCCTGAACTGCTTGGCTGATGATCTGCTGCAAAGTCCCGTGTGAGGTGATTGCTTGATATTTGATGTCACGCCGAACAGCTAGCATTTCTGGACGACCCACCTTGACAGCATGTGTGTGTGTGTTGAAGCTACCAACAGTTTCTCCATCACGCACCTTGAGTTTGGCCTTACAGTTGTTGTGCCGACGTCTTTCACACTCATAGGACACCACGTCATTAGCTATGGTCTTCTGCTTCACGTATATGTGGCCTTCGTAAATGAGCATTGGCTTGCCATGCTTACTTGGAATGAACTCCTTGGTTGAATGAACCTACACCATTGCTAGATATGCAAATCACAACTATAGCCAGCTGTAATGCAACAGTATTGGTCTGGTTGGCAACCACAGACTGATACAACTGGCTTCACCCCAAAACTCCGAAAGACTGTCAGAATGGAATCACAACCATAGCCAGCTGTAATGCAACAGTATTGGTCTGGTTGGCAACCAGAGACTGATACAACTGGCTTCACCCCAAAACTCCAAAAGACTGTCAGAATAGAAGCTGTCATAACCAGCCAACACTTCAACTGATCAGGCTGGTTTATGTTTTTGGAACAGTGAGATTGACACTGTGGGTCGACGAACACAGCTTGCTCTTCGTAAGGCCAGCTTACTAAACATGTTTTGTTTTGGTGGCTTTGACGTATGTTTGTTGTGCTGCCAGTTTGGGAGGCAGTCATCCGGGGGGCGGTTGTCTGGGGGGAAATAATCCTATGGGGGCAGTTATCCAGGGGACAGTTGTCCTGGGGCAACTATCTGGGAGGCAATTGTCCGGATACCGCTGTTTTGTATCCAAGCGTAGGTGAAGTCATTGATATGCAAATGCAGATTAGGTAATCATATATGAAACTGTGGCTGTATTTGTTTCCTTGCATTTTATTCACATTATTCATCCTCTCCATGTACTGTAATCCATGTACCGTTCCTCCTCATTTTCTTCCTCCTTCCACCTTGACCTCATCTGATTATCCTTTGCTGTATTGTATTTTTCCTTCTAATTTTGTCATCATTTCATTTCATTCCTTGCCTCCTCATGTTTATTCTTTCACATTATTCTGTCTCACTCTCCTCACACTCCATATCTCTCTCTCTCACATATTTACACCTCTATCCTTCCATCTTGTCCCCAAATATCTTTCATTACTTTCATTGTTTCATGTAAATCAAATGCTTTCTTGTTATCAGTTAATGTCATGAACAGGGGTAATTATACAGTATTTTGATTTTTTTCCTGTTATAATCAGCTTTTTTTTTTTCACCTGACTGAGATCCCTAACTCCTTTAGCTTTGTTGATGGCCAGGTGTAGATAAACTGCAGGATAAATTTGACTAGGCTATGCTTATTTTGCTCTAACTTGGCCCATATTTTTGTCGTTTTGTAGATTATTTCACGTAGATCAGTGGCAGAGACAATACTGGAGCACCACTTCTTTTTCCACTGCACTTCTTTGTGACTAGCACTGTATTCTAATGTTAGTCTGTTGTCACTACCCAACACTCAAGATGGAGAGTTTAGGACAGGTTGAGAAAAAGGTTTTTAGTAGCCAGTGAGTTTCATTCTTGTCTCATAACTAAGGCTTACCAAGTTTCATGTTACCACGAATCAATACAGGTATTCAAGTTTTGAGATTGATCCAGTTCCATCAGATAAAAACAGACTAGGCTATATATAATGTATTAGTATCTTGAACAGGGTCAGTTGTTGAATGATCATAATGTCTAGAATGTTCTCTTACCAGGTTTGCATCTAGTGTATTTTTTTTATTGTAGGATTTTTGAAAACATTCTTACAGAAGGAGGTTTATTGGGTGGTGTGTGTGTGTGTGTGTGTTTTAGGTTTTTAATTTTTCCTTTTTGTGTGTAACGAATAAATGCATTTTCCTGTTATTTAAGTAATTTTGACCTATTTTGTAAACAGTTTCTCTCTCTCTCTTTTTAATGTAAAGACTGCTGAATACTTAATACCAGCGCTACCACTCTCATAGCCTCTCATGTCCTTTTACTTTTCTTGTGCAAACTAGGGAGTCACTGTGTCCACAACTTCCCTATCCTGAACTGACTTTTCAATCATGATGTAATACCATAATTCGAGTGTTGCAGGGAAAGCATTGAATTCTTCATAACAAAGCCTCCAATTACAGTTGTTTTAATACATTTTCTGTTCTATATAAAGGTTCCTTAGTTCTGGCCATGTTTAACTTTCTCATATTGTAATTTTCCCTCATGATTGATTGATTTTTAGTTCGACTTGTGATCCCCGTCCTTCCAGTTTTTGTGTGCGCCTGTTTACTTGCTGAATGTTTGCCAGTGTTGTTTTGAGTTGTCCTGTATGCTTTTCAATCTTCTTCTTGTTAAGTTTACATTGATTTTTGTTCATCCCATATACTTCATTCATTGGCCCGAAGAACATGCTCTCACCTAAGATAAACTCCAGTCTCTTCCCTTTCATATAGCTGGATATCAACTTGGGTTTGGCTTTCACTTTTCAGTGAAATGACCTCCTCTCTTTTTCTTGCCCTCCTCTTGTTCCCCTCATTTTCTTGCCCCTCTTTTGTTTCCCATCTCTCTCTCTCTTGCCCCCCTCTCTCTTTTCCCTCTTTATCTTGCCCCTCTCTCTTTTCGCTTTCTCTTGCCCCTCTCTTTTCACTCTTTCTCTTGCCCCTCCCTTTTCACTCTTTCTCTTGCCCCTCTCTCTTTCCCTCTTTCTGATGCCACTCTCTTTCTTAGATCAATACTCGAATTAATTTATCTAGGTGTAAAATTACCGTCTGCCTATCGTGAATATTGAGCTGTAACGAAAGATTGAACACTATAAAATGGTGATTTACTCATTTTACACCACCTTGGCCCAAAATTATCATCACCATTATGAATGCTGAGCTGCAAGAAGACATAAGCCTAAGAACATGATGCTTGTTCCGAAGAACTATGGAAAGGATATAGAGCCGTAGTAGTTCTTTTTGTATCTTTGAGCTCCGGCAAATAAGCTGCAAAAGTTCGTAAATTGGGGTCAGGTTAGAGACAAGGCGTATAAAGCTACATAGAATGGATGTTGAGTTGTATCATTGCCTTCCTGTCATAGTGGGAAATAAGCTGCAAAAGGACGAACACGCCTTGTTAAGTGAACCCTGTGGTAGTGCAAGGCTATGATGCAAGGCTATGATTCTTTTACGCTGACGACCTAAATTTGCGGCCTCATGAGGCTTATTTCACAGCTCAGTGGCAGAAAAGAGTGTTATGGCTCAACTTCCTTTCCATTTCACCTCTTCGTTACTGGCATTATAGTGCTAATCTTTTGTTACAGCTCACATTTCAAGATGTAGAGAGATGGTAATTTTAGGCCAAGTTAAATAATGTATTGTAAACATTTTGTGATCATTTCAGACACACAGTGTAGCTACATCCTTCACTGTACTGATAACTTATGTGCTGTGTCAGTAATGTTGATAGAAGCTTTTGTGTGCTCCAACATTTGTCTTTTACAGGTCTCCCTTCATAATTTCAGTCTTTTAGAATAAGATCTTCATTACTCTAAGTGTTCCTTGGCAAATCCACGTTACAGTCAGGGAATCAATATACTGTTTGCCAGTAGATTATATAAAACTGGCGAAGCATTACCAAAAGTCGTAACTGACGAAATGCGTGTCTCGGTTTGATTCTCCGCGGTTTATGCGCTAAAATGCATGAAGGGCATTGCACGTTATTTTACTCTTGCACACTTTCTCAGATAATCTCTTAACTGCCAATGCGTTCCACTAATCAAGTGACTCGAGCAATTGTGGTGCCAGGCTTCCGTTGAGAGGGGAAAAAAAAGAAAAAAGTGGCGCAGAGATAGAAACGGGGATTTACCGGGAGAAGAGAAACCTGTCTTGGGAACTAGTTTTTGTGGCGCGTAGTTTTCCGACGCCATGAAGAGATATTCAGAAAGGAGCTTGGCCACTCTTACTATAAACCAAACATCATGGTGGTGTAATATTATCGTGAATCTTTTTATTTTGTCACATTTTCACGTTTACTGTTCACGGTGCTTTGGTTGTTCAGTGTTTGGCAGCCCTGTCTTGAGAACTAGTTTTTATGTCGCGTTGATTTTGGACGTCGTGGAGCGAAAGTCATGAATGAGCTTAATCGATTTCTACGGGTGTAAGTACTCTGGTGCAGTTTATTATCATTTTAGAATATTTGGTTTCTTGTGCTTTCCACGTTGTAATTCACTAAAGTGCTGGTAAGTGATTTGGAAGCTGTTTGAGTGGAGATGAAAGTGTAAACAAATGATCTTATACGCAACTTAAGCTCAAAAAGTTTTGTAAATACGGCCAGTGGGATGTGTTCCGAATTTAGTCCCTTTTTCATTTTCTTCCCTTGAAAGACATTCGAAAGCGAGGTGGGGGTCTTTTTTGTGTGCATAACCCGTAGCTAGATATTTATGTTTTGTATGGAGTGGAGAGGTATATGAGAGGGGGGTGTGAGTTGGGAGCGTGGTAGTGAAATGGCAGGGGACAGAGTGACATGGAGGCGATTTGTTTGTGGCCACCCCGTTCGGGATTGAGGCGTCTGGCAATAGATAGATAGATAGATAGAAGTGGTGTATGCTAACTCTATTTATATAAGTGCTGATTGCCAAACGTTTAGGATCAGAACAGAAACTTGCTTTTGACATGATTTAGTCTCTCTCTCTCTCTCTCTCTCTCTCTCTCTCTCTCTCTCTCTCGTTATGTCAAAAATGTTATCCTAACTTACTCATGTTTGCGGTGTAGGTGGTGGTGGTGATGAGGAGGAGCAGGGCGGTGATGATAATGGTGACGACGATTATGGCAGTTTTTATTATTATTATTATTATTATTATTTTGGTGATGGCGAGGAGGAGGAGGGCGATGATGGTGACGACGAGGATGGTGATGATGATTATTATTATTTTTTCGCTGGACATTAACATGTAGGCTTTGGACTACGTTATTCCATTTGGGGCATCACTATTTCCGGTTTGTTTTCATCTAAGGGAACTGGACCATTTCATTATACCAAGTCGTGGTTGCGTGAAATTTGACAGTCCTTAGTTATGAGGCAGATATACGTCTCCTTGTCTGCTAGTCAAATTTAGCCTCCGATCTCACTATACTTGGTTTAACAGAAATAAATAAGAACAAAAAGGTTGTAGATCTTTGCCAGGTGAAAACAGACTACAGACGATTTTATATGTGAACGAAATCCCAGCCACCAAAGGGATAAGTTAATAACAAGCATGACCCCATCAGTCCCATGACGTATATATTTTCATCTCTTCTTGCTACCACCAGGCGATTTATTTCAAGCTTAGGGTAGGATTGAGTTAATGAAGGCTGTATCAACCCCTGCAGTTCCACAAGTCCCCAGAACTGAATAAAATCGTCTGTTGGAAGTACTAATAGTATGTAAAATACCAAGTACTAATAGAATGTAAAATACCAGAAGAAATGTGAATGACGTGCGGGTTGCCAGTGCGTGTCTTTTTATGCGAGGGGAAAGTAAGAATGTGATCACTGAGCTGGCTGGAGTGATGGTAGTGGAAAAACTGGTCACTGCTGTTGCTGAGGAACTCTAAACCCCCTACACCTACGCCCTGGAATCGTCCCAAGCTGAATTGTCTTGAAATGGTAGCCAAACGACGTAATGCTTGCTCTCCGCAGGGTTTAGGTTATGTTGCTTTTGGTATAGCTACTCAAAATATTTTCTCGCCGAAAGTACCTCTCCCTGTTAGATCTGTTTAAATGCAAGGAAGAAAACCAGACGTAATAGATACGTTCACTTCTAGATACCTGGATACTTTTGATGTATGTATCATGCTACCACCTGCTGGATCTTATCGTTATGAGGTCAGAAATAATATACAGTACGTGCGTGTGTAGTCGTGGTGGTACATGTGTCAGGTGTGTGTGTGTGTGTGTGGTGCAGGTGTGGTTCTTTAAGTGTCAGGTATGTGATGATACTGGCGTGCTGGTATAGGGATATAGTGTTGAAAGTTTGGTGGTGCAAGTTGTAGCCATGTGTGTGCTGAAGGTGGTGTAGTGGTACAGGTGTGATAGGTGTATGGTGTTGGAGTTGTGTTAGAAGTATG
>JAGKTI010008394.1:18050-28906 GCA_018397915.1 Birgus latro | reverse complement strand
TTTTTTTTTTTTCTGAAGAACGATGTGTGTCATCTTAAGAGAAGCAAGAGTAAGTGCTTTCATGTCAGAGGGCTTAACTTGACTTTTAAAGGTCGACTGTTGGTTCAAGTATGCTTCCAAAGTTGCCTCAAAAAATTGCTTTGATTTGTTTTGGTGTTCAGGGTGCTTCGTCTTTAAATGCCGTGCAAGTTTTGAAGGAACAAAATTTTCATTACTGTACGTGGCATTACAAAAGAGGCACTTGCCTGGTGGGAAGGGATCTGAAGCTTCATGTACTGGCCGGAAGAATCCAAATACAATGTGCTCATCATTCCACCGTTTTCGTCGCTTTTTATGTGATGAAGATGCATCCTTTTTGGAAGCCTCCTTTTCCTCTGTGAAGTCCTGTGATGCAGCTCCATCTTGATTTGAAACATCATCTTTTCTTGTTGCATCAACTGCTGCACCAACTGCAACAGGTTTTGCAGGCTCAGGATTGCCATCTATCTTTTTGAAGTACTTGTAAATTGACATGGCCTGCAAAAGTTGAGCAATAATGTTGAAATCTGGAAAATAAATAAGGATGAGTTAGCTTTTTTTTGTTATAATAACGCATATTAATTCAAATATAAAATCTGAAACCAAACTAATCAAGAACGACACAGTACTAAGACAAAATAACTAATCAGAATTAATGTGGAAATAATACTTGAGTTAAATATAATTTTGAAATATAATAACAAAACCAATTAGTTCCCCTAAGACTGTATTAAAGGCAAGTTGTAATAATAATAATAATAATAATAATAATAAGTATTACTTACACACAGGAGTCACAAAGAGGTGCAGGCTCACTGTCCAACGTGAAGTGAACAAGTGCAGTTACACTGCAGTAATAACTGATATACCAGTCACCACTCCCTGAGTCCACAGTTGACAGTGTTGCCAATTCAGCCAATTGAGAGCGGGAACTCAGCCGCGTGATTCGTGACAACCAATGGCGAGACAGTCCCTCGCGTGGTTGTACTATCGGGGTCTTGCGGGTAGGCGAGGTGGCAACCTCGATGTTACAATAGGTAAATATGTATTTGTAGTATGTATTTTAAGAAATATAGGAGAGAGAGAAAGAGAGAGAGTCTCTTGTATATTATACAGACACGTGCAGGTGAGGATCTCGTCCACCCCTAGACAGCTGTCCACCCCTCAGTTAATCTCGTCCACTATAAGGTGGACTGTCCACCCAGGTTGAATAGCACTGCTCTAATCCAAGTGATCCAAGTTCGGGAGATGCTTAGGCCGCGCTGCTAGCTTGGGTAAGGTGAGCTCCCACCTGTCAAGTGTAGCTCAAAGCGCGCTGTGGTGGAAGACCTGCAGCGGTTTGAAACTCAGCGGGATAAAGATTAGGCGCTCTTTCTCCTTGTGCTTACGCCTCACTTCAAACGTGGCGAGGCTTGGTATTGTGTCGGCGCTCCTCAGGAGCAGCCAGGGTCAGCTTGATGACCCCCTTAGGTGAAGATACTAGTTTATGGACCTGCATATTTTCAGCCACTGGCTGTGATGAATAAATAAACCGAAAATTACTATTATTACTTACAAACATTAAATTTCGTGGCATTTTTTCCTCAGCCAAAAATATATTTATCTTATTAAACGGGCAGTTAGTCTGACGTGCTTGGATGGGATCATACATCATACTCATGATGCACTTTCAGTGTGCAAGTGAGCGTAAACACATCGTCACTGTGTGGTGTTAATCCTTTTAGCCGTCATAGATTTCATGTTACTCTTGCTGCCATCAAATGATTGTGTTAAGCCTATAGGAGTCTCTCTCAGCAGGGAAGGAGTTAGCGAAAAATCTATTCTCAGCTGAAAGGTATTGTCTGAGGTTGAATAGAACAGAAAAAAGTCACAATACCAAAGGAGTTCAGTGGTAACATTCACAGGCCCTTGTGAATCACCTTTTGCTGAATAAACTTGTCTGACGTTGGCGGAATGAAATACTAGAGAAGATGCGAGTATGATAGGGTTGTGTATGTGTGGGCGGCAGGAAATGGTGGTGGGGAGAGCAGCTGGTGGTCCATCAAGTTCTACCACTCAGTCCTTCACATCCACCACACTTTTATATCCCGCCATCCTTCTGTGTCTGGCCCTCTTTTTCACCCTTTTCTCCCTTTTCCACCCTCGTCCTACCTTTCGTCTCCAGCTGCAGTTTATATTTAGCCAAGGTGGATCCAGTATTTACCCCATGGGCTCACAAGTCTGCTTGTCGTAATATCCCATGTTACAAGAGAGTAGTTTAAGCTCCACAACAAAATAATTAATTAATTAATAAAAAACAAAAGCTGGGATTAGATCAAGCCTAACGCAGTGTTTATTGCATTTTTTCTATTTAAAAAAAAAAGTCTGCTCTCTCACACCACAGCCTGTGCCAATAGTGGGACTGGGCGCAGCCTTTCTCCAGGAGAGAGGAGGAGGATAAAGATTTCAGGAGAAAGTGCTATCAAGTAACGGGGAGCGTCCCATTACAGAAAACGGATTTAGGTTTAACTGCATTTTTCTTACGGAAAATTTATATGAACCCGTAATACGGTGAAAGTTCAACAACGTCCCTTTATTAAAGAGGATGAGCCACTAAGGAGAGTAGGAAAGGGGATGAGTCTGTGTGCGAGGTTTCCGAGATAGTCAGATATTTTACCGATGAGCTTGTTTCTCTGCCGCTGGGTCTCATGCATTTTGGATGAGGTCGTTTGACGTCATTCAGTGACGGTTGCGGAGTCATTTGGTTGGCTGCTGGCGAGTCCATGGTCCACCATAGAACAGGCCAGGACACGCGCACGGGGGGGGTAATGTCACACTAGGATAATACAGTTATAGGAAACGGATCAAACTGTATTTGAACTAAGACTTATATGTAACCTCAGGCCCAAGGATTTTCCATAGCTAAGTAAAATAACGTGGTAGTTTATCAGTCCTGTTGCTCTGCCCCTTTCGTATAAACCTTTATTCTGACAATTGTATTTTCCATTGTCAAATGTTCATTATTCAAACATATTTTTCGGGCTTTATCACACATAAAGCACAGCTATATCTTCGTTTCTTGTGTAATATTCCCTTAAAGGGACATTGAGTCTTAGTTGATAAATTATTCCATGTTTTTTTTTTTCAAATTAGATTACTCGTATAACTGGATATACTGTATAACTGGGTGGTGCTTTACGTACTCTATTTCCTGCCTGTTGATGTTTACGCAGTTTAAATGGTTATACATTGATCGCCAGGCGAAATAACAAGGGTAAACTTACTAACGCTAGTGCCTCTACAATCGCTCTAATTACTTTCTGTAGCCAGGGCCCGACATTTGCATGAACAGCTGATTTAACGGTTTCCACTAGCTTTTAAAAATACTTTCAGCATCTGTATGTAGATGCTGCCATTTCCTTTAAATACAGCCAAATCCCATTCAGTCGTTCAAGATATTCACGTTCATCTGTGCTTTGAGGTAGACTGATTTGAGTATCTGGCCGCCGGCCACTGGCCACAAGAAAGGATGCTTTTTCAGCACGGAGTGTTCTGACTACTTTGATGAACCATGGATGATTCACTTGTATTGCGAGGCAGAGGGTTGACGGTTCGATTACATGCAGCGAGTCACTCGCTTGATGGCTGGATGAGTCCCTTGTCTGGTAAGTGATCCATTCACAACACATGTAGAAAATGATACGATAATCTAGTGACTAGAGTGATTGTTAGTGACCTGACAGGTAAGACAGGTAAAACTATATAGCAGTCCTTGGTTTCCCCGAATAAAGACCACCTACTGTGACTCTAGAGCGAACTTCAGTAGACGAGTATACCCTCGATGATACAGACTCACTGGCATGGCAGTCGTTTAGCAGTACGCAGATATAGTTGAATGATGGCTGTGGGAGATGTGTGTATATATGTATGTATGTATTGTGTGACTGTGGTTGCGGAAAAAGGATGGTATGCAGCTTCAGGGAAGTGAGGAAAGGTGATACTTGGGTTCTGGGAACCGGAGTCAAGAATCACGGAACTGAATCCAGGTTGAGAAAGAAGCGTGTGGAGAGTGAGGTGTGAATGGATATGGAGTGCTGGATGGCCCTGGAGTGGGGATTGCTTGATCTTACTGGGATGTGAGGTTGGGTGTTATAGGGACCCTGAACCTCGGTGTGCTACAAATCACATGATGGAAGACAGGCTTTGACCCCGGGTGCGACGTAGTGAATACGTGTGAATGTGCTTCTTCGAAAGGACACTGTCTTTCCGCAGCGAAACTTGTATATCTCGGTGACTGGTGAAGTTATATCGTTCGGGGGTAACCATATTAGGCATGTTCACTGTTAGATATTAGCTGAAGTGTTTACCTCACAAAATGGCAGGTGTGAGAGTATGAATAGGTCAGAAAATGAAGAATGCCTAATCCTTCTTGCAAGTGAGGAAGCGTGAAATAGTAAGCGCAGGAAGTGACAAAGTGAGAACGTGACACTCACCCAGTTTCCTCCCTTAACCCCGCTGGTTCAAGGACGTAGTTCCCCCCCCCCCCTGCTATTTCTGGATTATTATTTTCAGCCAGGATAGGAGTTAGTGACGGCCATGTAAAATCCCTCCAATTCAAGAAGTCGTTCAGGAGCCGAATAAAATTGTCTGAAGATAAATAAAATACGTCTTAAGAAGGAAGAATTTCAATTGGTGACAGTGACACAGGTCCTGAGATTACTTTTTGTGACATCAATGTGACGTTACAAAACTGACTTCCATGCAGTCGCTGCCCCTAGCCAGGTGACGGTTCAAGTAACATAACTGACAAAACTAACAGCGACATCACTGTGACATTACTGAATTAAAACATCCATGCTGTTGCTGCTCTTAATCAGGTGACCACCCAAGCGACGTAACTGTGACAATAACTGAGATATCACTGACTGACACCGACAAGAACATAGGCGCCGACACGAACATCCCCTGTTAATAACATTCACCCGTGTTGTGATTATTAAGGTGATGATTAGAATGGCAGCGACATCACTGGTGAATCAATGTAACTGAGAGTTAGTAAGGGACTCGAGCGAAATTACGTCATTAATAAATAATATTTCGCGTGCCATGTTTTTGCCATAAGCAGTAGAGGGGTTACATGAGAAGACAAAGATTAAAAAGCTTAAGATAAATAAAACTGTACACTTGTATACTAAACTAGAAACAAATTTCGTCTTTGTAGTTAAGTTCACAAGCAACATTTTTGTGATAGTTCGCTTTGTGCACCCCAGCTGAAATTTCTCTCTCTCTCTCTCTCTCTCTCTCTCTCTCTCTCTCTCTCTCTCTCTCTCTCTCTCTCTCTCTCTCTCTCTCTCTCTCTCTCTCTCTCCTTCTCGAAAACACAGCAGCAGTTTTCCCTCGCCCCTCTACGTTTTTCTCTGGTCACAATTTATGATATTTACTTTGTGTCCAGCGTTCATCCATTCTAAACTGCCTTACTTATTAAATTGTTTTAGGGTGACTGTGCCCCTCCCCTCCTCTTTTTTCTTACGGTTTTTGTTTTACTGTGTGTGTGTGTGTGGTGTGTGTGTGTGTGTGTGTGTGTGTGTGTGCAAGCCCTAATGGATTCCTGAGTTGAACAGATTAACTGAAGCTAACAAGATTAATAATAAAAATTAGTCATATTGCTGGAGCAGGTAATGGAGATAGTGACCTGTTCAGTATGAGAAAACGCTAATATTTTAACTCAGATATTTAGTCACGCAGAGAATACCAGAGATATTAACCAGTTCGCTGCGTCACACACATTTATTTCATTCAGGCTAAGAACAGATGACTTTGTTTACATGAAAGAAACCGTGGCTGCCAAAGAGTCATTCCCTTGACATCTGGCGTATTTCATATTTTGTTTTTGCTGTGTCCAGACGATGTTATATTGATTCGAAAAGAACTTTTGTGAGTAGAGGGGTTAGACTTAGCTCTCAGCAACACCTTCAGTACAAGAGGTCCTTCAGAAGTTGAATAAAATCGCCAAGAGAAAGGAAGACTAAGAGAATTACATCACTGGACTGAAGAGGTTCATAGAATCCCTCAGAATATTAATACGCTCACCGAATATGTTGAAGACTAAATCGCTAGGAGGTCAAGTCAGCAATTAAACAATCGTAGAATTCTGCAGATATAAACCCCTTCAACCAGAAGACACCTTTTTCCTTGCTACTCCCAGACGATTTCATTTATCTTGGGGAAAAGGTCTTGTACTGTGGGGTTAGTAAAAGTTCTATCTCAGTCTCTCGAAATCAAAAAATGTCTACCAGTCTGAGTAAAACTGTATGATGCTAGTATGAATGAAATATGAAATACGTCCTCAGATCGAAGGGGTTGCTGCGGGTCACAGAAAAACTCAAAAATTATTATGATCATAAAATACCACGGGAATAAATCGCACGTGGGTCATTATATTAATACCATCATGGAATTACACACAGATATTAATACAAGCATGGAATACTACAGTTATTAGTACACTTACAGAATACCACAGTTAGTAATATCCCCAGAGTATACTTCAGATGTTAATACTTTGACAGAATACTAGATAATTATATATATCATCTCCTTCAGTTAGATAACGTAAATTATAATACATTCTAACGATCTCCTAAAGATACTATTCAGCCTTTGGGAGACTTTTCGCGCTGAAGCGGTTGGATACACCCTTCAATAAACGCTTCGCTACTAAACGTTTTTTATTTGAATACGGTCGTCTGTAGGTCGACTGAGTAAAAAGAAATGAAATATATAATCTTAGTGAACAGGTTAATACGCATACTGTAGAGAATGTCACTGCTATTAATCCCTTCAACCCGAGAACGTTTTTTTTTTTTTTTTAATACAACTACCAGTCAATCTGTACTGAGCTTGGGACGAATCTCTTAATGACAAAGCATCACTGAAGGCTACTATATCCTTCCTGATCGAAAACAGCACTTCAACTCAGCAAAAATCGTGTGGCGATAACGTGTAAAAAATACGAAATTCATCGTTTTATTGAACTCCATCAGTCCGATGACATCATCATTTATTCTTGCTGCCTCTTGGTGATTTTATTTGGTTCAGGGGAGTCTTTTTGAAGTATGGGTTACATACAGCTTTCACTGATTCTTTCACAAAAAAAAAAAAAAAAATCTCCTCTAAGCTAAATCAATCCGCCTGTAGATACTTGATGTAAAGCAGAAACTGTCGTCGGACAGGAACCACGGGGTTAATAAGGGCCCAGAATTCGAACACATTAATATTCCCGCAAAATACCGCAGACACCAATAAGCTCGTGAAACATCTCGACTATTAAACCGCTCATGGAATAGCAATTATTAATATGGTCATTGAGTAGGAAACTTATTATTATACTCATAAAATACCACGGATATTTGCTGCGATGGGTGGCTTGGTTAAATGAGCCATTAACCCCTTCATTTCGAGTACCTATTTAGTTTTTCTTTCTTATATCCAGGTAGTTCACCCGTGTTATAAATAATTGTTCAACAGGTGCCATTTGATACAGCCTTCATTAACATCCTATCAGACGTCCTTCGTAACCTTAATAACGTCGTCATGTGTCACTAAACCATCTGACTCAAGAGGTATTCGATAATAGCTGATTAGAGCGACGTTGCTGAAATATTCCCATACTTAAAAGGTATGATATACATCAGTGATCTCGAATGCTGTACATCATAGAATATCATAACAAAATATCCGCATTAGGCTTCTTAAGTAGTTCCAAGAATATCACATACAGCTTTTTGCGGTTGTGTGTTTGTGTGTTGTGTGTGTGTGTGTGTGTGTGTGTGCGTGTGTGTTTTTAGTGTGTGTGTGTGTGTGTGTGTTTAGTGTGTGTGTGTGTGTGTGTGTGTGTGTGTGTGTGTGTGTGTGTGTGTGTGTGTGTGTGATCCAGAGGTATCACAGTTTATTCGCCCAAGGAAGACAACATGCATAAGTAGAACATATTGATAGGTAAAACACACTTGAGATAAAAGCTTAACACGTATTACAGAGAGAAGATGTCAAGCTTATCAGGTATAATTAACTGAGCTAACAGAATACCCTCTTCATCAATGTGCTCAAAGGATACCACACATATATCAGTTCAGTGGAAATGGATAATTCTTATTAGATACATCCGCGGAAACATACGTACATTTATATATGCTAATCATTGGTGAATTCCGTCCTGATAAAATACTAAAAGATATGATACGGTTCTTGTGTGTGTGTGTGTGTGTGTTTTTTTTTACGTGAACGGTTCTGCTGATATAGATCGAAACATGATTTTTCATTAGAATCTGCCTCCTGGAGTAGTTATTTTCGTCGATTCCTTTTAGCATTCAGAGTACTTTGCGCCCCCTAATTTTCTTATCTTCCCCCTGTCGTTTATTCATTCTTTCTCTATATTGTGTTCTCTATAACTAGGCGTAAAATTGCCGTCTCTCTTTCTCGGATACTGAACTGTAACGAGAGATTTACACCAGAATATGGTGCTAGTCACAAAGAAGTTCTGTGAAAAGGATGCCGAGTCGTAGTACTGGTATAATCTTATCCCGTTATCGAGTTACGGGAAATAAGTCGCAAAAGGACTGCAATCTCCGCCTAGTTAAAATGAGTGAACTATGGTTTCCTTTCATTTCTAGTATTACTTTCCTTCTGTCTCCTTTCTTCCGTCTTTTTCTCCCCACTGTCTTCTCTACCTCTCCTTTCTTCTTACATCTTCCATTTTCCTTCCATATCTTTCATTTCCTATCTTTATCACTCTCCGTCCTTTTCTTCGTATCTTCCTTTCCTTTGTTATCTCTCCTACTTACTTTGTCTCCCACCTTCCTTACTTGTCTCTCCTCTTTCATTCATATCTCTTACTTCCATCTTTTCATCTCCCCGCTCCTTCCTTGTTTCTCTTCTTCCTTCCTTATCTCTCACTTTACCTATTTTTGTCTCCTGTCATTCTCTTTATCTCTCCTCTCTTTCTTTGTCTCTTGTTCCATCCTTGTTTCTCCCCTTCCTTTCTGGTCACTTCCCTGCCTTCCTTGTCTCTTCCCTTCCTTCATTCCTTCTTTCTCTCTTCACTTCCTTCTTTCTCTCCTTCTTCTTTCTCTCCTTCCTTCTTTCTCCTCTTCCTTCTTTATCTATCACCTTCTTTTTTCCCCTCCCCTCCTTTCCTTGTCTCTCTTCTTCCTTCTCTGGACCACCCCCCTAATTATGGCAAGTGGATTTCTATATTAATATATGTAAAGTGCTACAAACTGGAAGTAAAAATGTAAGAGCTGGTTATAACATGAATAATGTCCAACTTGATAGGGTAAACCAGGAAAATGACTCAGGAGTTATGGTAACATATGATATGAATCCACGCATACAATGTACAGAAGCTGTAAAAGAAAGCCAATAAATTATTTGATTGAATTCATAAATAGAGCATTTGAATATAGATCCGATGATATCGTCCTCACTTTGTATAATTCCTCAGTACGCCCGCACTTGGAGCATTGCGTTCAGTTTTGGTCATCGTATTATAAAAAGGATGTGGAGAAACTTGAGAGAGTACAGCGACGAGTGAAGAAGATGATGCCAAGACTGGGAAACAACCCATGCGAGGAACGTTTAGGAGCCCTGAATCTCTTTACCCAGACTAAACAGAGGTTACGAGGAGATTTAATTCAAATGTTCATAATATTCAAGGGACACGATAATATTATGACCGTCGATAAATATTTCACAGTTGATCGCTCAAACTATACTAGAGGTAATGGGCATAAAACTGTTGGCAGATGAATTCAGTCACATGGGGCTAAACACTTTTTCTTTAATAGAGTTATAAATATATGGAACAAAATGACCTCAAATGTAGTAAACTGTGATACAGTACTAGCCTTTAAAAATAGATGGATAAGATTCTTTCATCTGATCCCCAGCTAAGTATGTTCACTCCTGAATTACACCTTGCTGTGATTTTTTTTTCAAAGCCTGAAAGATACTACTGCTGAACAACATCGATAAATATTGCTGAATTAATGTCACTCTTCCTTTCAGGTAGATAGTGCAGAATAAAATTTCCTTTCCCTCCTTTCTATGAAATTTCTATGACAGAATTTCTATGCTGCATGGTGATCCTTCTCATTATCTCCTGCTGGCTTCGGCTGGAGGGTTTGGTGGGTGGGAGGGAGCCTTTCTGTTTTTGTCCTTCTTTTTAACTGATAGATTTGTTTTGTTAGTTATAATTTTCCCTATACCAAACAGCCACGAAAGGACCAACAGGTCTGTTGCTGTTTGCTTTCCTTTGTACTCCTTTGTACTTGCTTTTCCACTTCCTTATTGGTACAACTCCTTCCGTCCTAGCCTTTTACGTCCCTTCTTTGTCTGTCCTATTCCCTTTTTTTGCCTTCACTTTCCTTTTCCGTCCCTCCCCTTCCATTTTGGTACCACTGCTTCCTTTCTTGTCTCTCCCCTTCCTTCTTTGCCTCTCCCTTTCTATCTTAGTTTCTCCCCTCCTTCTTTGTCTCTCCCCCCAATTCTTTGTCTTTCCCTTCCATCTTTATCCCTTTCCTTCTATGTCCCTCCCTTCCTTCTATGTCACTCTCTTCCTTCTATGTCCTTCCTTTCCTTCTCTGTCTTTCCTTTGCCTTCCATGTCTCTCTCCATTCTGATTTGTTCCTCTCCTGCCTGTGCCTCCCAGTCTTCTTTCCCTCGTAACTCTTCTCCTTGCCTGGTTTCTCGTTGTCTTTTATACGCCATCGTTCCTTCCTTCCTTCTTGTCTCCCTTTCATCTCATATCTCTGTTTCTCTTTCCCGTCCCTTCCTCGTAGTTATATCAGCTTTCCTCTCGTATT
>JAGKTI010008393.1:21800-33744 GCA_018397915.1 Birgus latro | reverse complement strand
GGAGAGACAGACTAACAAATGAGGAAGTGAAGGAGCATTGTGGTGTGCTTGAGGACGTGATGGGAAGCGTTAGGAGAAACACGTTAAGGTGGTTTGGGCATGTGGAGAGGATGGAGAGTGAAAGATTGACGAGGAGAGTGTATGTGAGTGAGGTGGAGGGGGTGAGAGGGAGGGGAAGGCCGAGGATGAGATGGAGGGATGGAGTGGAGAGGTATATGAGAGAGGGGGGTGTGAGTTGGGAGCGTGGTAGTCAAATGGCAGGGGACAGAGTGACATGGAGGCGATTTGTTTGTGGCCACCCCGTTCGGGATTGAGGCGTCTGGCAATAGATAGATAGATTATTCTGTGCATGATTTTATTTTCAAGCTGATATATTCTTCAGTTATCTAGATATAACCAGTTCAGCAAATGTATGCAAAATCATAATAATAATGAATTTACTATTTTCTTTACGGAAACAACTTAGCCCCCCCCCCAAGGCCTCGTATTTAAGGACGCATACACATCCATCTAAACATGGTCATTTCTGTATGTCTGAGCCTATGAATATCCTCCTCCTTTACTCTCCAGGTCTCATTACCATTCAGCATTACACTCCTAACACATACCATATACAAAGATCCCTTAGCACAGAGGAAGAGCCCTCTCCATGTCAGGAGATGCAATAAATCCTTGAACTTCTTCCAATCACTCCTCACTCCAGCCCCACCTCCAGCACATAACATGTCCCCCAGATAACAAAACTCTTCCACACACTCAAAGAGACTTACAAACATTATCAATCCTGTCATGCCTGACAATCTCTTAAATACTTTCCTTGACACACCACACACACAAAATCAGCATTATTTCACAGTCTACCTCTAATACCACCACATCTCTTCTGCACCCACTTATCACAAATACTGCAGAAGATGGAATTACTTCCCACACCCTTGTGGCAAACTATACATGGCCACTCTCCCTCTGCTTTGATAGTACTGCCACCAGTCCTAGATATCATTTTGTTTTCGTTTTTGAAGGCTCCAACATCCTTGCATGTGTCGGCCTTGGTTACCTAATGGCGGCTCTCCATGCTGCTCGATCTTTGGCAGCCTCCCTGTTCAGTCCCTTAACCCTAAGGTCACACTTAATGACCTCGTCCCATGTTTTTCTCTGTCTATCCTTCCCAACCCCTCCCCCAGTATTAACACTTCTCACCCTCTGCACCCAGTTACCTTCCCCCATCCTCTCCACATGTCCAAACCACCTCAGCCTACCTCTCTTCATCTCAACACCAATACACTCCAGTCCCATCCTACCTCTCAACTCTTCCATCATACACCCAGCACCCCTACGCCTTGCACGCAGGGACACACTGCACATCCACCTAATCATTGTCATTTCTGTATGTTTAAGTCCTGTGAATATCCTCTTCCTTTACTGCCCAGGTCTCACTACCATACAGCATCACAATCCTAACACATGCTGCATACAAAGACCCCTTAGCACTTAAGGAGAGTCCTGTCAACGTCAGGAAAGGCAACAGCTCCCCGAGCTTCTTCCAACCACTTCTCACCCTAGCAGCTGAGCTAGCTCCAGCCCCACCTCCAGTACATAACATGTCTCCAAAATAACAAAACTCTTCCACACACTCAAGAGACTTACAAGCAAGTTCAATCCTTTCATGCCTAACAATCTCCACCTGCTCTCCCCGACACGCCACACACATAAAATTGGCATTATCTCACAGTCTACCTCTAATACCACTACATCTCTTGTGCACCCATTTATCACAAACACTGCACAAGATGGAATTACTTCCCACACCTTTGTGGCAAACTCCATATGGCCACTCTCCCTCTCCTCTGACTGTACTGCCACCAACCCTAGATATCATCACTTTTGTTTTCTCTGCATTTACCCTTAAGCCCTTGTGCCCCATACCATCTCTCCACTTCCTAAATCTTTCCTCCACCTCCTTTTCATTCTTTGGAATCAACACCAAATCATCAGCATACAGCATCTCCCACGGGAGTCCATCTCTGAAGTCACGTGCGAGGGCTTCAGGTACCATGATATACAACAAGGGACTCAAAACTGACCCCTGATGCACACTGACATTCACAGAAAACTCATCACTGAAAACTCCATTCACTCTTACCTGGGTGCGAGCACCCACGTACATGGCCATAACAACCCTAACCAGCCACTTTTCCAATCCTAGCTTTCTCACTGCCCACTTCACCACTTCTCTAAGGACTCTGTCAGAGACCTTTTCCAAATCAACAAAAACAAAATACAGTTCCCTTTTCTTTCCAATACATTTTTCCTAAAGCTGTCGAATAATAAATATGGCATCAGTGGTCCCCCTGCCTGGCATAAACCCAAACTGCATCTCATCAATATTCACTCTTTCTCTGATCATACCTTCTAGAACTCTCTCCATTACTTTCATTATCTGATCTAAGAGCTTTATACCTCTGTAATTTCCCCTTTCCAGGGCATCACCCTTCCCTTTGTACACATTTACAATTACACTCTTCATCCAATCATCTGGGACAACACTCATATATAATCATGTTTATCAGGTCAGTGACTAACCTCACCCCAATATCTCCCGAGGCCTTCAACATTTCAGCAGTCAACCCAGACATACCTGCTACCTTCCCCATCCACATCCTGCCTATTGCCTCACTCACAGTAGCAGCGTCAGTCAAAGGCCAAGGGCCAAACACTGGATCTGCTAGCTCCAAACCTTCCCTGCCCCAGTCAAACTCCTCATTCAACAACTGGCTATAATGCTCTCTCCATGCATCTTTAATATCCCCACTGTTCACCAGTACCCTTCCATCATCATTCTTCACACACTGCTCACCTACAATATCCCAATTATCCTTCTTCACCTGATTTGCCACCTTAAATATCATATTTTTCCTTTCCCCATGATTTAGAGTATCAAGTAAGAGTCTCTGTGACTCAGACTTCGCCTTGTACACCTCTCTTCTAGCCCTACGCTTGGCAGCCAAGTACTCCTCCCTGTTACCACCCTTCATCCATTCCCCGAAAAGCCTTCTTTTCTCCTTAACTGCGGCTTCTACACCCTCATCCCACCACCAAGTTACTTGATGTCTTGGTGGGCCTCTTGTCCAACTGCATATTGCATTGGTAACTCTCAAGAGGTTGTTCTTAAGGGCTCTGTACTGTTCATTAACACCTCTGTCTATGGCTCCATGTTCAGCCACCACTCTCCTCATCTCACTAAAAAAGGAATCCCTTACTGTTTAGTTTCCCAGCTTCCATATTTTCCTCCTAGGTACATATATTATGTCCTCCTTCTCATCACTCGTTCTTTAGGCACCATGTCACAAATAGTTTGTGCTGCTGCACACTCTCCTCGCTTCCTATAACTTTAACATCCCTCACTAACCTCCTATCAACCCTCCTGACCAGAAAATAATCTATCTGTCTGCTATTTCCTCTGAACTCGTATGTAATCAACATACTCACTCTTTTTCTAAAATGTGTGTTGCACACAATCATGCCCATAGGCTCCCCAAACTCAAGTATTCTTTCCCCTTCCACATTTCTCACACCATATGCACATCCCCCATGGACTCCTTCATAACCTTCAGCTGCTTCACCCACATGACCATTTAAATCCCCTCCCAAAACTACTATCTCATCATCGCCCATACTACCTACTATACATATTAAATCATCCCAAAATCTATCCTTCTCTATGTCATCCAACCCTGCCTGTGGAGCATATGCCAATATAATTGCAATCATTTTCCTACCGATCAAAATTTTCACTACCAATGTCCTATTGCTTACTCTCATAACATTCATAACATATTCCACCCATTTCTCTGCAACCAACACACCCACACCCCCATGTCTGTCAGTCCCCCCCCCCCTGCCAAAAGAACTTATAGCAGCAATCCTTCCCAACAATCTTTCTGGCTGATCCACCCCTGTACAGGATTTCCTGCAAACATACCACATCCACCCACCTCCTTCTTAACCCTTAAACCACGAGGTTGTCGGAGGCGCGCCGTGCCCATCCTGCAGAGATATTTGCGCTCCGACTGACTTTTTAAAAATATTTGCAAAAAGTCAGTTATTAGTCCAAGAATATTATAATTATATATGCACATGGCACATACCTTCAGCTTTCTCCTGGGATGTTTTTTTAGAATTCGTCGGCTACCGTAGGACTTGTGGAGACTTCTGAATTTGGGTAACTAAGTCTCCACTTTACACTTCCCGACATCCCATAATAAGAATACCACTGCCAGATATTAACACTAGAAACACTATTCAATGATTTCCAAGTAGTTTGGAATCCATACTCCAAAAAAAAAACACTGTGAAAGCAATGTAAAATACGAGCGCGTATGAGCCTCCCACTCGTGCTAATTCGCTGCTGGTATTCTGTCATTTCTTACTTATATACATACACTTTATTATTTCTAGTGCTTTATTACACTTATATATATCTACAGTCCTTTACTGCTTCCCACGCGACTGCGACGTGATTTCACCGTGAAGGACAAGAGCGAAATGAATGTACAATACGTATCTCGGTAGCCAAGAGTTGAAAATGTCAGCTGCTAATGTATATGCTAAGAAATAAGTCGTAGGAAATCTAGACAATACATAATAAATTAGGTAGTTCCAGGTGAATATATCACTCAGGCTTCTTCCTTCCTTTCTTATATACATTTATATTACGAGAGTAGCTCATACGGCATATTTCACAGGGAAAAAAAGCAGGGGAAATTAGCGAACGTGTGCAGGTTGGATGTTGCCATGTGATAATTAGCCAATTCCAGGTGTATGGCACTATCAATTACCTTATTATTTTTTTTTTTTAAGTAATCCCTCCATTATCCGACATAATAGAGCCAATGGCATGTCTGAATATTGGTTTTGTCCGGATATTGGTCCTGGAGCTCCAGCACTGGTTTTTCATGACCCTAACCTAACCTAACCTAAATCAGAAAACTACATTCCTACCTCCCTACTGGACATGTATAGCACTTATTTAGGTCCCTTTTCACATAAATAATGCACACATAGCATGAATTTATTGAATTTTAACCAAAAAACGATGATTTACAGGTGAGTGAGTCATAGGTGCTCAGAACTTGCCAGCATAGTATAAGTGAGTATCTGACATGGAAATCATCTTCTCTCACATTTTATGCACTAAATTATTGGATACAAAGCATCAAATACAGTAAATGATGTAAATTGCTACCAGAAAAATGGTTAGGTTAGGTTAGATGTTATGACCGGACATGAAATTCACTGCCTTTCACCTTTTTCCTAGCCAGTGCACTTAAGAACCATGCATGAAAGAATTAAATTAAAAGCAGGAAATTATGATTAACACAATGTTAGGTTAGGTTAGGTTAGGGCCGGACATGAAATTCACTGCTTCCACCTTTTTCGTAGCTGGTGCACTTAAGAACCATGCATGGAAAAATTAAATTGCAGGCAGGAAATTATGATTAACATTTTTGGTAATTTTTTAACACATTTACACCATGATGAAAACAGGTTAGGCATGAAAATCTTTATGGTAAGCATAGGTTAGGTTAGGTTAGGTTAGGACCGGACATGAAATTCACTGCTTCCACCTTTTTCCTAACTGGTGCACCTAAGAACCATGCATGAAAGAATTAAATTAAAAGCAGGAAATTATGATTAACACAATATTAGGTTAGGTTAGGTTAGGACCGGACATGAAATTCACTGCTTCCACCTTTTTCCTAGCTGGTGCACTTAAGAACCATGCATGGAAAAATTAAATTACAAGCAGGAAATTATGATTAACATTTTTAGTAATTTTTTAACACATGTACAGCATGATGAAAACAAGTTAGGCTTGAAAATCTTTATGGTAAGCATAGGTTAGGTTAGGATAGGTTAGGTTAGGTTAGGTTAGGTTAGGTTAGGTTAGGTTAGGTTAGGACCGGATATGAAATTCACTGCCTCCACCTTTTTCCTAGCTGGTGCACTTAAGAACCATGCATGAAAGAATTAAATTAAAAGCAGGAAATTATGATTAACACAATGTTAGGTTAGGTTTGGTTAGGACCAGACATGAAATTCACTGCTTCCACCTTTTTCCTAGCTGTTGCACTTAAGAACCATGCATGAAAAAATTAAATTGTAAGCAGGAAATTATGATTAACATTTCTGGTAATTTTTTAACACATTTACAGCATGATAAAAACAGGTTAGGCATGAAAATCTTTATGGTAAGCATAGGTTAGGTTAGGATAGGTAAGGTTAGGTTAGGTTAGGTTAGGACCGGACATGAAATTCACTGCTTCCACCTTTTTCCTAGCTGTTGCACTTAAGAACCATGCATCAAAAAATTAAATTGCAAGCAGGAAATTATGATTAACATTTTTGGCAATTTTTTAACACATTTACAGCATGATGAAAACAGGTTTGGCATGAAAATCTTTATGATAAGCATAGGTTAGGTTAGGATAGGTTAGGTTAGGTTAGGTTATGACCGAATATGAAATTCACTGGCTTCCACCTTTTTCCTAGCTAGTGCACTTAAAAACCATGCATAAAAAAATCAAATTGAAAGCAGGAAATTATGATTAACATTTAGGGTAATTTTTTAACACATTTACAGCATGATGAAAATGGGTTAGACACGAAAATCATTATGGAAATCATCTTGCACACAGTTTATGCATGAGATTAATGATATGGAAAGAACAAAACAAGGAATTTTGATGAAGTCAGGGTACTTACGAAAAAGAAGCCGCCGTCTATAACTCGCTCTATCATCTCAGACTTTGACACGAAGAAATTGCACCACACAACCTTAGCAATTTACAATCACCAGCACTTTTCACCAACACTTTCCACAATGTTTTTTTTGCATAACTAGGATCACATCACTTCACTGCACTGTACCTAACAGTAAATTCCCGTGTGGTCTAGTGACGAGTCCTGGAGCCTGAACTCCTTAGCAGCAGCTTTCAGCTCCGTTCACGTACCACCACACCTATAGCACATTGTTGTCATTACCAAATCAGCGTGGATTGGTCGATGTCTGCATACTTAGGAGTAAACATCACCTTCCTCTCCACGTTTTGTTTGGTCTGCGAAGCGAAATCAGCCATGTACTGCTGTAGTTTGTCTCGGAACTTCTTGATATCAAACAAGGTGGAGCGAGAGAGATTGAATTCACGACGAATCCGTGATGTCGGCCACCCGGCGTCCATCTTTTCCAATAGCCTTCCCTTTTCTTCTCCAGAGTCAGAACCACTTTCTTCCTCTTCTCAGGAGGCGGGGCCATCATCACATACATGATGAAGAAGGTGAAGAGCAGTATCAAGCACTGTAGGAGGTAGGGTATCACCACAAAAGCAATCACTTCGGCCGCCATTGTCGGAGGTGTTCACGAGGCAGGAGCTGAGTGGGTAATGGCGACCAACAGACAGGCGCCATGCGCGTAAACACAGCCGATCGGCGCGCACGGGAAATTCAAACTGACGCAGTCCCAAAAAATCGATTTTTTTTATTTATTTTTCCGAATTTTTTTGCATTTGAGGGTTGGGCAGCCCACAATATCCGAATAGTGAGTATATCCGAGTATTGGACGTCCGAATAATGGAGGGATTACTATTATTTTGTATAAGGGCTCATTTCAATGGATGAAAACAGTGAAAAAATCCGGGGAAGTTTTACTTAGCACAGAGCGGCTGAGCAGACGACACAAGAGGGTAATGGAGGGGAGGTAGGGAGGGGTCTAGAATTTATTTACTTATTATTATTATTTTTTTTTTTTATGCAAGGAAGAAGGAACCAAAGGCCAGGGTCCGCATAGTGTTCCTTCCAAGAAAAAGCAAAAACAATACCAAAGAGAGCCAAATTCAAGATCCATTCATTTTGAGATGCCTAGACACACTGCGTTTGAAAGACTGAAGATCGTAGGACGTAGGGAATACAGACAGAGAAAGACAGTTCCAGAGTTGACCAGTTGCATAAATGAAGGACTTGGAGTAACAGTTAACTCTTGCATTAAAGAGTTGGACAGAAAAGGGATGAGAGTTTGTTGCTAGACGGGTACTACGTGCCCGTCGTAGAGGTGGAGGGATGCAAGCAGACAGTTCAGAGGAACAGTGACTCTTGAAGTACCGATAGAAGAGAGATAAAGAAGCAACAGAGCGGCGAAGGGACAAAGGTTGAAGGGAATTAGTAAGAGGAGGAGAGTTAATGAGACAAAAAGCCTTTGACTCCACCCTATTGAGAAGAGCTGCATGTGGGGAGCCTCCCCACACATGAGAGTTGTACTCCATACACAGGCGAATAAAACCCGTGTACAAGGTCAACAACTGTGCAGGAGTAAAGAAAGTTCGGAGTCGGCTTAGCCCATCTAATCTCTTGGAAGCAGATTTCACAAGAGATGTAATATGTTCTTTCCAAGACAAATCCAGAGAGAATGAAACCCCAAGCATGTTCAAGGATGATGCAGAACTGAGCTGGACATTATTATACATTAGTGGGTAATCCTGAGGAAGATTTTGTCGGGTTGATAAGTGTAAGAACTGAGTTTTTGATGCATTAAAAATAACAAGATTATTTTTACCCCAATCAGAGATACGAGCCAATTCAAACATTAGGTGTGCCATAGCCTAATCCCTTGTTTGCTGAAGTAACTGATGAGATGGACATTGCACAAATCGAATGGAATGGTGAAGGGTGGAATCATCAGCATATGAGTGGATAGGGTTAGATGTACAGCTTAGAAGGTCATTGATGAATAAAAGGAAGAGAGTTGATGATAGGACAGAGCCCTGAGGAACACCACTGTTGATAGGTCTAGGAGAAGAATGATGGCCGTCTACAACAGCAGCTATAGAACGACCAGAAAGGAAGCTAGAGATAAAGGCACAGATAGAAGGATAGAAATCATAGGAGGGCAGTTTGGAAATCAAAGATTTATGCCAGACTCGACCGAAAGCCTTTGAGATGTCAAGTGCAATGGCAAAGCTTTCACCAAAGTCCCGAAAGGAGGATGACCAGGAGTCTGAAAGGTAGGTGAGAAGATCGCCAGTGGAGCGTCCCTGACGGAACCCATACTGACAATCAGAAAGAAGGTTGTGACAGGAGAGATGCTTTAAAATTTATCTGTTAAGAACTGATTCAAAAACTTTTGAGACACAGGATGTTAAAGCAATTGGACAATAGTTAGAAGGTTGGGAATGGTCACCCTTCTTTGGGACTGGCTGAATGAGAGCAAACTTCCAGCAAGAAGGAAAGGTACAAGTTGATAGACAAAGGCGAAAGAGTTTACCTAGGCAGGGTGTAAGCTCAGAAGCACAGTTTTTGAGGACAACAGGAGGGACTCCATCAGGCCCATATGCCTTGTCAGAGGCCAGTGATGGCAGAAAATGCATCAGCTGAAGAAATTTTGATGTTAGTCATGAGGAAATCTGAGGGGGGAAGTGATGGAGGAACAGAACCGGAATTGTCTAAGGTAGAATTCGAGGAGAAAGTCTGAGCGAAGAGATCTGCTTTATCAGTAGAAGACATAGCTACAGAGCCCTCAGAGTAGAAAAGACGAGGGAAGGATGATGAGGTAAAGTTGTTAGAAAGGTTTTTGGCAAGGTGCCAGAAGGAGTGATAAGAATTCGAGTTGGAGAGTTGGGAACATTTAGCATGGATGAAATTATTTTTAGCAAAGCGAAGAACAGACTTAGCACGATTCTGGGCAGAAATATAAAAAAGATGTGATTCGGGTGGGTTGGCTCCGGTACCTTTTAAAGGCCCTCGCTTTGTTGAGGACAGCATTAGAACAAGCGTGATTAAACCAAGGCTTTCTTGCATTAGTCAGAGGATATGAGAAAGGAAAGTATTCTTCCATGCCCGACAGAATAACCTCCGTAATGTGCAAGGCACACTCAGACGGCCCCCGGCCATGGAAGCAATAATCATTCCAAGGAAAATCAAAGACGTACCGCCTGAGGGCCTCCCAATCTGCAGCTCCAAAGTGCCACAGGCGGCGTTTCTTTGGAGGGTCCACAGGCTGTACTAGAGCGATAGGACAGGTTAAGGTGATAAGGTTATGATCGGAGGAGCCCAACGGAGAGAAAAGATTAACAGTGTAAGCAGAAGGATTAGTTGTTAGGAAAAGGTCAAGTATGTTGGAACTCTCTCCAAGGCAGTCAGGGACACGGGTAGGGTGCTGTACAAGCTGCTGTAGGTCATTAAGGATAGAAAAGATGTAGGCTTGTTTACCAGGTGGATCAGTGAAAGGAGAGGAGAGCCAAAGGTGGTGGTGAACATTGAAATCTCCTAGAATGGAGATTTCAGAGAAAGGAGAACTGGATAGAATGTGTTCCATCATAGAAGTAAGATAGTCAAAGAATTTTTGATAGGCAGTAGAATTAGGAGATAAGTAAACAGCACAGATATATTTAGTCAGAGAATGACAGGAGAGCCGAAGCCAGAGAGTAGAGAATTCAGAAGAATCAAGTTCAGGAACACGTGAGCAAGATAGATCGTTGCGTACATATACACAACAGCCACCTTTGGTTTTGAAATGAGAATAAAGAAAGTAGGAGGATATAGAAAAGGGTTTGCTGTCAGTTGCCTCAGACAGCTCAGCCTCAGAAAGAAAGAGAAGGTGAGGTTTAGAGGAGAAGAGGTGGTGCTCAACAAAGCGAAAGTTAGAGGAAAGGCCGCGAATGTTACAGAAATGAAGGAGTGAGTCAGACAGTGGTTCCAGGCAGCTCCATGAGTCGTCGCCGGGAGAGGGGCGGATGGTGGGGGCATTTATGGTCCCCCCCCCCGGGGACTCCGAGGCATGGTTTACAGTCGCCATTTAACAAATTTTGAAAAGGAAGTGTAGTGTGTAGCGTGCATGTAGTTTGGTGTTGACAGTTAGAGAAACTTGTACTGGAGAGCATGCTGGGCTACTCTCTATGTTACTGAGACACTGAAAAAGTTCAGCAAAGAGGATGGTCAGGAACAAGTCCTGAGGGCTGATGAAATGGGAGCTCCAGCTCTCCCTGTCATCAGCTTTCCATCCACCTTGGGAGTATTGCCCTGCTCGATTGGTGCTACAGGAAAATGGCTAAATTGTTAACAATGGATGGGAGTACTGATGACATTAGCAGCTCTGACTATTGTTGGACATTGGCAGTGCTGATAGATGATACAAGTCACCACCTGAAAGCCCGGGCGAATAAAAAAAAAACACAGAGTCACAGAAGTGACGCCCTGCGGTATTATCCATTGCAACTGACCGTCACGAAAGTGACGACCCGCGGTTTAGGGGTTAATGCCTCAACGACTTCCCCCACTCTTCCCCTCAAACTTCCCACATTCCACGAACCCACTCTAAATCCTCCATTTACTTTCAAACCCTTTGCTCCGTTTTCTCTCTTCACATCTTCTATCTTTCCTCCACCCCTCTCGTTCTCACCAGTCACCTCCAAGTCATCAGCATACATCTCCCATGGGAATCCATTTTTGAAGTCACATGAGAGGGTTTCAAGCACCATGACAAATAATAAGGAGAACATGCCCTGGTGACTGAAGCCACTCTCAAGTTCAATGAGAGGCACCCAAATTCTTGCTGCAGCCTCCACAAATCCACAACATCTACTACACTACACGGCAGCACATCCACACACACCAAGGAACATCAAAACAACACCAGCACATGATATCATACACAAATACTGTCATCTCTCCCCCCTCACCTGCCTCAGACCAGCTTCCAGAAGCATATCCATACTCAAATCACTCGCCGCCCCATTCAGTCACTTAAAGACAACACACAGCTGTATGCATGGCCTCCTGATACCCACCCTTCTGAATCCTATCTACCTCATGAGGACAGGATCCACCTGGCCAGGCTGAGACATGGGCATCATCCAGTCCTCTTAAGTTATCAGAGGAGGCTGGATGACTCCGT
>JAGKTI010008393.1:0-17171 GCA_018397915.1 Birgus latro | reverse complement strand
ACACACACACAGACACACACACACACACAGACACACACACACACACACACACACACACACAGACACACACACACACACACACACACACACACAGACACACACACACACACACACACACACACACAGACACACACACACACACACACACACACACACAGACACACACACACACACACACACACACACACACACAGACGAGTAAGACAAAAGAGGTTGAGTCAGATGGGTATTGTATCATATCTTGTATAAAGACTCCAGCATGCTGGCATGCATCAGCCTTGGTCACCTAATGGTGGCTCTTCACAGTGCTTGGTCTCTGGCAGCCTCCCTATTCACTTTATGACCACCTCCCAGGTCTTTTTTTATCTGCCTTTTGTTGCCCTTCCCCCACGAATCACACCTCTCACCATCTACACCCGATTTCATCCTCCATCCCATCAATATGCCCACACTGTCTCAGTCTACTCCTCATCACAGCACTACACATCCATATGTTCACTGTCATTCTTTAAGTTTGAGCCTATGAATATTGTCATCCTTTACTGACCAGGTCTCAGTACCATAGAGCATTACACTCCTGAGTCCATACACATGCTGCATATGAAGATCTTTTAGCATGGAGGGAAACCTTTCAGTGTTGGGAGAAGAAGCAGCTCTCTGAGATTCCTACAACCCCTCCTTACCCTAGCCACACAGCTAACTCCAGCCCCACTTCCAGCACGTAACATGTCCCTCAAATAACAAAACTCCACACACTCAAGAGACTCTCAGCAACAATCACTTCTCTCATGCCTAACAATCTCCTCATACTCTCCCTGACACATCTCACACACAAAATCAGCACCATTTCACTGCCTACCCCTAAACCCGCCACATCTCATTAATCCTCTTATCATAAACATTGCACAAGGTGAAGCCACTTCCCATTTCTGGTGGGAAGAAGCCAATCTCCACCCAGTTCCAAAGAAGGGAAGATCATCTGAGCCCTCTGATTACAATAGCTGTCATATCTCTTAAAAGTATTTGAGATTTTCATTAATAAGCACACTGTTAAATATCTTGAATACAGCAACTTAACTAGTGACAGACAGTACAGTTTTTCCCATGAAAGATCCACTGTTGATATACTCAGTCTCTTTACTCATACCATCCACTAGTCAACTGACCAACTTGTTGAAACCCATGCAGTAGTCCTTGATATTTTTAAAGATTTTGGCAGAGTATAGCACCATTCCCTGTTATTGTCCAAGCTTCCTTGCTACTGTCTGCCATCTTTTGTCCCATTGGTTTACTCATATCTCAGCAACAAAGATAAGAGTAAAGATAGATGATGTAAACTGTATTCCAATTTCCATTCTTAATACTAGCATTGTTTCTCCTATATTTCCTGTCACTTCTTACTGTTTTCTTTCCTTTACAGGTGGCATTACATTGAGTGACAAGCCAAATGGTTTCCTGTAAGCCAAGAAACCATTTACAACGCTGGGTGGTAACCATATAACCAAACCATATGTGCTCCCTACGTGTCAACAAGTGGGTTGGTGGAGGGTTAGTGCCCCTCCCCGTAAAATAAATAACTCAAAGTCAAATGGCCACCCCTTACGGGATTATGGTGTCTGGCAATAGATACATAGATAGAATACTAGCATGCTATAAAGATCAGTCCAGGCTCCAACCCCATTTCTCATTCATATTAATGATCTCTTGTCTCTCACCCATAATCTCAATTCCTCATATGCAGATGGCTCAATGTCTCGCAGTTCCTTCGCATTTAAGCACCCATTGATTCACAGAGTTTGATATCTCTAACTCCCAACTCAGCACAGCAATCTCCTTCAATCAAGACTTATCCAAGATCTCTGAATGGGGATAAAATGACATTGTCTCATTCAATGCTAGAAAAACCAAATACAGTAATTCCACTATTATCCATCACAGTACAGGTAGAGCCAAAGGCATGACCGGATATGGGCAATAAACAGAAACGGAGCAATATCCTCTCCTGTACCCATATCCTACCTATCCCCGCAACCTATATGTACAGTATCCCTCCTAGTTTTGGCAGCGTTCTGCAGTCTTCATCCATCCATCCATCATCTAATCCCATGTCGCCCCACAGAGAAGCGTAGGAGCCCGGGGCTGGGCAAGTTGGTCCAGACATTTAAGGTGAGAGTGACCAGCCTCACTCATCCCTAAGTGGCATTTACATCTGTTTTTAGACATAAAAAACACATTGCAATATGCAATATAATTCTAAACACACAAAAAAAAAGGAAAAAAAAAAAGCTAAATCCTACCAATATGTACAGTACCCCTCCTAATTTTGGCAGTGTTCTGAGGTCTTTCGGCTGTTTTTAGACATCAAACACTGAGAAAACAATGCATAAACAAACTACCAGTATGCACAGTACCCCTACAAATTTTGGCAGTGTTATGTGGTCTTTCTGCTCTTCTTAGACATCAAAACACACATTACAATATGCAATATGATCCTAAACAATAAGAAAACAATGCATTAAAAAAAAAGAATATGCAAAACCCTCCCAATCTGTACAGTACCCCTCCTAATTTTGGTAGTGTTCTGCAGTCTTTCAGCAGTATTTAGACATGAAAACGCGCACAGGAATATCCAGTGTAATGCTAAACACTAAGAAAACAATGCATAAACAACAAAAATCCACAAATATCCTACCAATAATGCACAGTACTCCTCCTAATTTTGGCACTGTTCTCCAGTCTTTCAGCTGTACAGATATTTAGACATCAAAACATGCAAGGGAATATCCAATGTAATGCCAGACACTAAGAAAGCAATGTCCAAACAACAAAAGCCCACAAAAAAATCAATGAAGACAACGGTTGCAGTATTTTTAACTCTCTCGGGAATTCAAAAAGTTTCACAGACAGTAAGAGTAATGGGTGACTCTGTTCACAAAGAAAAAAAATTGTCAATTTCAATATGCCCCCCAGAAATTGCTATATTGGTATAAACTGTGTACCACCATCTTTGCTGGTGTTTATACTATAAGAAAAGCTAAAAAAAACACACAAAACTGATGAGTATTAAAAACACACACACACACACACACTAAACTTGTTGTGGGGTAAAAAAAATACCTTCAAATAACTTCCCAACATCCTAGTGCAAAATTCTGCTGGCACTCTGCAAGAGCTAAGCATATGTCTAGATGCAGAATTTCATGAGCTTTCTCATGTTCATTTCAGAATTTCAATACGCCCAATAGTATTTAAATAATTAAAAACTAAAAAACTCATGCAGGTATGATAGGCAACACAAGGATGGGGGACGACTGAGGAAGAGGGAGGGAGGAAAGCCGGCCAGCTGTGAGCATGGGGAGGGATGGAGGAGGGGAGAAGCTAGAGATGCCACGGACTTTCACTGTTCAGTGAGGAGGCCGAGAAGAGCTTTTGCTTTGCTAGTGGGTTAGACTCTTTGTTACTTCTCTGAGGGTGGTACATTCCCATTGATCCGGCTGGCCGGAGAACTTTAACCATTCGACAGGGATCCGTACAGCCATTCTCGTTCACTTTGTGGTTTACGTCTGTTTTCCTCGCACACAGCCAGCATGTTTCCGTTGATCGGGGAGGCCGGGTGATTTTGACCATGTGTTAGGAATCCATACAGCCACTGTCACTTACCTTGTGGATTAGGGTCTGTTATCCACGCATGGACAGAGAAGCCGGTGAGCCACTGAACAGATTTTTTTTTTTACTTTGTCAGCCGGCTGGCAGCCAAAGCCGGAGCTTTGATGAACGGTCACAGACAAATAAATCCGGTTACGGTTATAATATAGCCACGGCATGATAAACGGTAATCGAGGGATTACTGTAAATCAAGTAACATACAGGTATTGCCTGATTCCTACATTACCTTCAGTGCTACTAAGAAACTTGGATTGTTGCACAGAATCCCTAACTTCGTCACTGATGAGCAGTTAGCTGTAATTTACATGTGCACTCTCAGCTCAAATATTGCTTACCCTTGTGAAGAGGTTGCACTAAAACAAATGGACAAAATTCAGAACAAAACTGTAAGGATAATAAATAACTCAGTAATTACAAATGAACTACCCCTTCTGCAAGTAAGATGGAATGCTGTGTCTTTTGCATTATGCTTTCCGACATAGAGAGTATACTTTTACGCATTTGTTTGTCTGTTAGCAAGATTACTCAGAAAGTAAAAGGGAGATTTGGACTAAATTTGATGAGTAGGTGCCCATGTCCCAGGGAACAATCGATTAACTTTTGGGACCAATCCAGATTGTATTACAGATACTGGATCTGGAAAACACTTTTTGCGAAACCCTACTCAGTGATAAGAAAACCTAACCCATCATGAAGAGTGGTTTGGAAATTACGTTGCCCTTGTCAGAAAGATGCACTCCACTGAGTGTCCCTCTAATATTACAGATGCATTTACGGCAAATACTCAGATGAAGTCGCATTCGTTGTGTTACCTTTCCATGCCTTCCCCTGTGCTACAGGGGCATCTGGTAGTGCTCTTAAGTTTACTGTCACACTGCCATAATGCAGCACTTCTGCTTGTCAGAATTCATGTATTCAAAGGACTGCTTCATTTGGAACTTGCTTCCCCAGATTAGATTCCTCCCAAACTTCAACCTAACAGCAGTTCAAGAACTGTTACTTTTTTTTTTTTTTTTTTTAATGAAAAGAGGACACCTATAATTCTAGTGTATGGAATTTTCTTTTTATTAGCTTTTCATTCCTCTGTCCATCTTCTTTATACAAAAAAAAAACAAAAAAGTTTCCATTCCCTCTCTCCATTTCCAAAATCTTTCCTCCACCTCTTTCACTCTCTGTAATCAACACCAAGTCATCAGAATGCAACATACCCCATGGGAGTCCATTTCTGAAGTAACCTGAGAGAGCTTCAAGCATCATGACTAACAACAAAGGGCCCAAGACTGACCCCTGCTGCACACATGTCACTGTAAAGAATGGTCAGAGATTTTGTCATGCTTTATGCAAGGAATCTCATACTGATAAGACAAGGATAAGGGGGGAGGTGCACTCCAAAGTTTTTTTTTTTCACTTGGTATCGCTAATATAATCGGTTTTCCTTTTCAGCCAAAGTGAAGGAGATAGTAGAACCTAATGTAGGTATGGTGTGAGTATACAGTCATCTCACCTACAGTGCAACTAATTTGTCAGTAACTTCAACAGTGTTGTGGGAATCCACACTGAGGGAACTACAAGCCTATGGGAAAAATGGCTCATAGTTAGAGCTCTCTTAAGAGTTACCCCTAATGACTCCATTAACCCTGCTCTGACTGTTTTAAATTGACCTTAAATGTATGTGATCAGCACTGAAAAACACAATGTATGTAACCTGAAATATGGAGGTCGACCACACCATCAACTTGACCTCACCATTACCCAGACCACACCATCATCTTGACCACACTGTAACTCAGACCATCACCTCATCATCTACACCATCATCCTACATCATCACCCAGACTATGCCATTATTCTGATCACACCATCACCCAGACCACAGCATCACCCAAATAACATCATCCACACCATTACCCTACACCATCACCCCATACCTGTGAGCCTCTTGAGCAATTACATGTGGTGTGCTGTGAGAGAAATGTCCATGCAGTGACAGGTAATGCAATATTTGACGATATTTGAGGCTGCTGTCCGCATTATGGTGGATATAATCACATTATAGTAGCTCTGAGGACCTGAACAAGTGCCTTCCGTGTTATATATGGTGAGTGTTATGGGAGAATGTGCAATAGGCAAGCTGACAGTATAGCTTTGTGGACAATAAATCCTGCAAGGCTATTCAATTTAATGTAACTTGTCCAAGTCTATATGCTGTAATCTGTGTATTTCTTATCCATTCTTTTTCCTGCCACAGGTATTATACACAATTGGGCCTACCAGTGATCGCACCCGACGGGACATGAGTCTTCACACTACCCCTCACATCTTGTCTCAAGATGACACTCACTCATACAGTGACTTGGAATTGAACAGCAATGAAGTGAGAGACGCAAGAGTGACTAACGAAGAATCTTTTAGCACCAGTTCTACAGTTTTACTAAACTCGGATGGAGACAGAACTTACCTAGGAAATATAACAAACTCAGAAGAGGATCTGCCAGTCCCTGAGTTTCTGTCTACACTTCACACACGCAATGGAACTAATATGCGTGGTTTCCAGCTGGTAAATCAGACCAATTCTGTCAGTAGTTCAGCATTACCGAATGTTTTGTATGTAGTAACAGCATTGGGTGTGCTACTTGCAATAGCCGTTGCTGGCTTCATGCTTGTGAAACAGCACCATAGACACTCAGAGAGGGACAAAGTTATTGTGGTGCGTAGCCGTAAGAATGAACGTGAGGAGTTCAGAAGGAAGGTAGTGGGTGGGAAGATGATAGAGAGGCCCAAAACTTTGCCAGCTAATATGACTCTCAACAGTGAGAGTAACCTGCAAACAGTGAAGGTAAAAACACTGGCAATCACAGTACGTAATAATTTGGAAGACGAAGGAACTGAGGTTTAAAAGTACTCCCCTCCATTTCTCTCAGTTTGATTTTCACGTCACTTTAAGGAAAGTTACCCCCCTTAAAAAGTTGACATCAGTGTAAATATATTTTATTTACATTTGGGATTCATGCTCGACTGTATAATTTTACCACTCATACTTTCACTGATTTGCATAATATTCTCTTCATGCATTAATGGCAACAAAATAATTTGGGGGCAGAGTTAGTATAAGTAATATCTGATCTCAGCAAAACTCACAAACACTACCGGAATATACTGAGAGTGCAGTATGTACTCCATTCTTATAAGTACATGTATTGCCATATACTGCATGCTTGTGATATTTCATGAACCATACCTTTGTGATTATCACCGGTACTATGTTGCAAGTGATGTAGTTGTACAGTACGGTATTACCATTCTTCATATAATAGGAAGTAGCCAGTTGAAGACTATCTGCCAATTCTGCATACTTGATTAAGCATTAAGAAGAAATAGAAAAGTGAAACATGAAAAAAAAATACAGTAGATAAATACAGTAGATGTTGGTACTTTGGTACCAAGCGACTGATGTTTGGCAAACCAGCTTGGAAATATTGTAAAACGAAGGCTTATAACTATAGAAGTAACTAGATGTTACAAGACCTGGTAATTTGCAGCATTTATACAGAAAGCCATTTAGCTATATTATGACTGTGATAGGATACTCTTAGCAAGTAGGTGAGACTGTTATATTGACATTCAAGACTTATTTTCTCTGTTTCAGAAGGTCCTGTGTACCTCAATACTAGCCTATATATATTTGTGTGTGTGTGTGTGTGTGTGTGTGTGTGTGTGTGTGTGTGTGTGTGTGTGTGTGTGTGTGTGTGTGTGTGTGAAATGCCATACCCCTAGTGATCAAAGTTTTTTATTTAAAAGAGGGGGGGGGGAATACTCGATATATAGTGCTACTGTATGCTGACCATTTTCTCCAAAGTTACTTGTACTAAGAGTAAGCACATCTACTGCAGTGGCTATGTTTCATTTTCTCTTTTAGTTTCAAAAGTAGTTCATGAAAAGGCAGTATCTGCGCTCAACAGACAGAAGTTAACTATGTATCAAAGTACAGAAATGATGATCAGTTTTTGTGGTAGTGTATTTTGTGGCATTATTGTATATACATATTTGTACTGTGTGTGTGTGTGGGGGGGGGTCAGTCCAGAAAGAAACTGAACTTTTTTAACTAGTACACCAACTAGTCAGTTGAATAGTGGCAACTAGTCACAATGTGCCACGCCACTTAGTCATAGAGGTACACACACTTGAGTGAATGTAAAGTTTAGTGCACTTGGCAAATTTTCTTCTATCTCTTCCATCGTCTGAAATTGGCGACCTTTCTGGGTGGATTTCAACTTTGAGAATTAAAAAAAAAAGTCTGCAGCAGCCAAATCCAGAACGGGCACATGAGCTGGTGCATTGTCAGAGTGCAGCATCCAGGTTTTGTTTGTCTATACCTTGAGCCTCTTCCTTTGCACTACCTCCCTCAGACACTTCAGGATGTCCAAGTAAAACTTTATTGACTGTCTGACCACATGGAACACACTCATGATGAATGGCACCCTTCCAGTAAAAAAGGATGATCGACATCACTGTAATATTTGATCTCTTACATGCTTTTTTTGGTCACAGTGACAATGTTCCAACTCACTGTGACAACTGCCTATTTGTTTCGACATCACAGCCATACAACAACATTTTATCACCTGTTATCACATTTTTCAGAAAATTTTCATCAGCATTTAAACATGAAACTGCTTCTGACTGGCTGTGGCATGATTCTCCTTTTGCTTATCTGTCAGCAGATACAGCACAAATTTTGCCACAACATGGCGCATCGTCAGTTTTTTGGTTAACATTGTGTGGCACAAATGCTTGCAGATACCTACTTCTTGAGATGCTTCATGGACAATCAAGCAACGATTTCACATCACAGCACGCACTTTCTCAACATGATCATCATCTTTTGACATGGAAGGCCGTCCAGATATGGGATTGTCACCTGTGGATGTTTTTGCCAATTTGAGCTGCCTGAACTACATGTGACAATGCATACAGCTCAAACAATCCTCTCCATAAGCCTGTTGCAACATTTGAAATGCCTTTGTAAAGGTTTTACCAATTTGGAACAGAATTTCACGCCAAAATGTTGCTGTACCAGATCCTTCGTTGTTCAACTTGCAGTAAATTGTCAAGTGCACAAAACACATGTTCACTCAAGCACATGTGCTATGGGTCACAAAAGTATCAGTGCACAAGGGATTCAATGCCTACCGAAACCATTCAAACAACTGCTGATGTTTACCAATGTCTCATTGTGTATGAACAATGTTTATATAAACATAGCATTTGCAATATGTTTACAATCTGATATTGCTAGTTGGCGATATATGACACCTCACAACATCAGGGGTACCAACATGTGGTAGGCCAGACACTAATATTTCAGTGACCTTAATTCAGTGGTCCCAAATGTTTCATGCATATTGTGCACCTATACTTTTGTGACCCATAGTACCTCAACGACCAAGCAATGTGGCGTGCTGTGGCTAGTGTTAGACTACAGCTCACTCGCTGCTATACAACATTCCCATCGCAATTACACTACGGTGGCAAGTTGGTGCACTATTTAAAATGTTTGGTTTATTTCTGGAGAGACTTTGTATATATGCATGTGGAGTTACATGGAGAGACAGACTGACCAAAGAGGAAGCAAAGGAGCATTGTGGTGTGGACGTGACTGAAAACGAAAGGAGAAATACCTGTACATTGGGATGGTTTGGCCATGTGGAGAGGATGGACAGTGAGAGAAAAACAAGGAGAGTTTACATGAGTGAGGTAGAGGGGGAAGTGGGAGAAGGAGACCAAGGATGAGATGGGGGGATTGAATAAAGATGTATATGAGAGAGGGGGTGTAAGTTGGGGGAAAGACAGCAAAATGGCAGGGGACAGGGTGACATGGAGGCGGTTTATTTTTGACCATCCCTTATGGCATTAAGGCATCTGGTTATACACATATTGCGGGGGTTAGGGGACACAGATCACCGCGAATGGGGAGACCCCACGAATTTTGGACATTCCTCCCAGAAAATGCCTATGTAGTATCAAATTACCCCTGAAAGCCCCTAAAAACCATTTTAGGGACCTGAAACCACCATAAAACACCACAAACATATACTGTACTACTGTATACAATACTTCAATAAAAAAAGAAGTTAATGGGTATGGTTTTAAGAATTTAGGGTAATTTTGTTGTGGATTACTGCCACGGACTCCCCCGACAGTGTGCACAAAGTCTTAAAAGCCATTTCTGGGAACTGAAAACAGCATAAAATATCACAAATATATACTGAACTAGTGTATAAAAAACGTAATAACAAATTAGTTTTTAATGGGTATAGTTATAAGAGGTGAGAGTAAATTATGTAGCTGGTGACTTCCACTGACTCCCGCGGCAGTGTGCACCACGTGCACATTGCAGTATCAGTCCAGGGCAGTCATCAGGTAAATAATTTATCCCAACTTCTTATAACCATACCCATTAAAAACTGAGTTAACTTACCACTGTCTCTGAAGTCATGGTGGACAAACCCTGATGACTTGTATGATTATGATGAAGTTACCAATGACAGGTGACTTGATGAGAGACGATGCAAAGTTTAACTGCAAGGTATGATGAGTCTAAACATGTGTGGACCCCCCATCATCACTACTGTCGTCGTAACAGAGGGGTGGAGGATTGTCAAGGTCCACCACAAAGGAAGGTGGAGAGGATGCGACATCAGGCTCAGGTTCAAGGTCAGGGTCAGGGTCAGGCTGAGGCTCACACTGAGGCACAGACTCAGGGTGAGGTGGAAGGAGAAGTCTCAGGAATTACAGCAGGTCTTGGTCTCCTTGTAATGAACATGGTGATGGGTAGCTGCCATCACTGCCCCTCCATCTTCACCAAAACTGTCTTGTACGGAGCTTTCACAGAATCTAACATGTTATTAACCGTAAGTGCCCTCACCATTGGTGCGCCCAGATCGTAAAAAAAAATTACTCAAGCTGCGCGGTCATCGTCATTCCCCCCGCCAACTTGTTATGGTTGAGGGCTTGCTGCTGCGGTGCTTCCTCAGGATTATCCTAGTCTTCCTCCTCCTCACTTGCAGACATCACCATCCCCATGAGTTCCTCCTCTGACAGCTCCACCTCATGGCCTTCTATCAGGTCCATCACCTCACCCTCCTGTATGACTGCATTCCGGCCACAGAGACCTCCAGCAGCCACTCACTGTCTCCAGCCGCAAATCTTTCATACTCTCCTGCACCACCGAGAGGCAGTCTGTGATGGTGAACCCCATCCAGTAATCAATAACACTTACGTCGTCAGGATTGCCTTGCAAGGCACAATGTAACCTAGCCATGGACCGTTTGGTGTAATGGGCCTTCAAGACACTTATGGCCGGGAGCACTGCCCAAGATTAGAAGGATCTTGAAGGGGATGCCCAACTCCTGCAGATATGCCTGCACATCAAACAGTAAGTAAGCAACAGTGGAACCAGTCCATGAAGATGTTGCAGGTGGTCCACGCCTTTTAGCTGTTCATCCAGCAGACTGGGAGGAAGTTTTTGTTACGCCGCTTCAGTGCTCTGGGGTTGGCAGACTTATAAATAAAGCCAGGCTTAATCATGTGGCCATCAGCATTGCCACACAGCAGTAAGGTGCAGCGGTCCTTAGCGGCCTTGAACCCTGGAGCCCTCCTTTCCTCCCTAACAATGTATGTGCATTCAGGGGATTTTCTTCCAATAAAGGCCTGTCTCGTCCACATTCCAACCTTGTTCAGGTCTATATCCCATCACTTCAATGGTTCTTGAGTTCAGGAGAGAATGCTGCTGCTGCCGCATGGTCGGCCGACCCTGATTCCCCTTACATTTTAAGGTTATGAAGAGAGAATCATTTCCTAAAGCTGTCGAACCAACCCTTGCTAGCTGAGAATGGAGAAGGGCTGACTGCAGCAGGCCCGGGGTCTGCACTGATGCAAGAGGCCTTGGGATTGACAGGTGCATTGATCATCTGATCATACAGAGACTTGGCTTTCATACGAATTGCATTAGAGTCAGTAGGATTGTCTTTACAATGTTGGTCTTCACACAAACAGAGCCTTTTCCACTCATAACATAACTCTGTCTCTTATTAGCAACACATCCTCGAGTGAGGCTGATGCAGTGGACTAGAGAGCCTCTAGAATTTTTCTCTCATTTTCCTTATTGTAACCCACTGTGCTCTCATTCACTTTAAACAATTTTCCCACTGCTGCATAAGACATGCCCTCCCTACACTTATCAAGCAACTTAACCTTCTCCCCAAGATTCATCACTTTTTTCTGGCACTTAGAAGTGGTGCACTCAACACTAGGAGAGGCAGCTCGCTTACGGCCCATAGTGGAGAACAGTATCGCACACAAGGGAGCACAAGTTACGCAGTAGAACCTCAGTTATCCGTGAGCCAATCAACCGGAATTGGCGCTAAACCGGACAACTTATTGAAAAATTCCAAAATCGATCAACCGGGGAAAATCCAGGACCTAACCGGCATTTCAAATTCACTGTGCGACCATCCCGCCCGGATGTTTTCATTCCTTCGCCACCAGAACGCATCACCGCAGTCCCCGCCACGTGTTTTGAGGCTTAATAGTGTAAACACAGCAACACCGGTGTTTTATCGCAATTTTCTGTAATATTTGGTGGAATATCAGCCATGGCTCCTGGCTGTTAGTGGAAAGATGCTGATGAATCATTTTGAAAGATCATCTGACTGATGGAGAGAAATCCAGCCTACACAGCTAATGAACTGCTTCATTTTCGTAGCCCTTACGATGACTTCCAAAATCGTTGTTGTGTAGCAATCAAACAGTCGGACATCAGGGCCTTTTTCACGAGGGATAAACATGCCAAAACAGCAAATATTTCACTCATATCCCCCTGTTCATTTGTGGGGTTTCCAGATAGCGATGCATCAACGTACACACCAGCAAGTACTCCTGCAAAAATGGCTGCTCCACCAGTCTCCCCCATCAGACCTGTTGAACCCCCAGACAGCTTATCCACTCGCGTCGATGAGCCTGCATCACCCACAACTAAGCGGACTGCGGTTCCGAGACAATTCACTTTCAAGTCAATTCGCCGTCCGACAATTCCCGTCAAAACACAGACGATTCTCCGTCAGGACAATTCACACCCTGGACGATTCCCCATCATTCTATAAATACTTATTATTAATTAATCAATACTTTAATAACTATATTTCAGGGGGATCCATCAAAGTCTATGTTCAATAGTGTAGGCTTTGGATATTATTTATTAGTTGCACCTTTAGTCAATAATTAACTTGCTTCTTCCTTGCTGTAGTAGCCTTTGAATTATATTGTAGCATCACCCATAGCTATTTTCATTAATGACAGCAAATTAATTGTCCTGAAACCATCAGTCCTTGCTGATGACTTTTTTATAGCTTTTTTTTTTCCTTTATTGTTGATGACTAATGGTTTTCAAAAATAGTTTCACACTGCATTTTTTTTTTTTTTAATGGGTGCCAAAACTTATTCATGGCGAAATATGCGTGATGCAGACGGCCATCATTCACATGTTGTTTAGGTCAAAAGCTTGATTGGTAATGAGGACCTTCAAGAGGCTTAGTGGCACTCCCTGACAATTAAAATTTTTATGGGGAGTATTAGGGGGCAAAACTAATTGGTTAGGTTAGGTTAGAACGCAGTATACAGTGACGTGTCCAGTTGATGAGATTGTATGTAAACACACGTATTGAATGTCATAAGACAGACATTTATAATTATCCTTAAATATATTTTTAATGAAAAATATGAGGCTCCTAGAACCTAACCCCCTATTCCACATGTAAATATAAGTCACGTTTTAGCTAATAGTGCAGTAAGGATAATTACAATTTCAGTTAAGTATTTAAATACAGTGAAAGCTCGATTAATCAGGCTCGGATTATCCACCCTTCAGTATATCCGGGCCGTGAATGAATGGTTCAGTGGTACAGTAATACACAGAATTCTTCGTATAATAGCTCCGGTTTAAACAGGAAGCATCCGGTTGCTAGCAAGCGAAGCATGGGTAAACAAGCGTGAGTCTGTCCCCCCACCCACACCTCCTGATCACAACTCAGTCACAAGGGTGGTAGGGTGGAGTTCGGTGAGGTGACTGATAACCTAACCTAACATAACCTTGCTATCTAATTGTAATAATTTAACCTACCCTAACCTAACCTAACCTAACCTAACCTGGGCTCCAGTTGGAATATTGGGAAACTAAATCCACTTCTTAATACTTTGAATAAGTTTCTCCCATTATGCCGGAAACAATCGTAGGTACTGCCTAAAGAACATGATAATAAAGGAGGAAATCTTCCAGCAAGAGAAGGTAATTTACCACCTTCAAAATAGAAAAATACAGAAAACAAACCAGAGGAATATGAAATGAACTGGTAATGTCTTTAGGCTGTATGCTTAGACGAAAATTTATGGGTTTCACAATTTTAGGGGACAAAATGGAACAAAAATGTTTGCTAATCAGAAAAAAATGACTCTACCATCTCACGTGTTCTCTTAAGTTAGCATTCAGTTTTACATTCTTCGTTATATATTGCGCTTCCCAACACATTTTGGACTGGCAGAGCATACAGTTATTTCTTTCTTTAAGTTAAGTGTACATTATGTTCATTCTTTTGTTCGTTCTTAAGTGTATGTGTGAAAGAGAGAGTATTGATACAAACAATAATGTGTTCCATTAACCCCTTTATAGCTGTTAGCCTTGAACAACGCTTTACTGTACCGGTGTCATTGACGGTGAGTTAGGGAGCTATAAAAAACTGCACACAATTATGGGAAGGGAACGATGGTCACTGGTATGTTTACACGACCCTGCTGTACCATCCCAAGCAGCTAGGCAGTCACTTCATTTCAGATGTTTTCGCCCATATGTTTAAAAGATAATGCAACATGCCCCCTAATTTTGAGTAAGTTTCTTCCATTATGCCGAAAACAACAGTAGGTAAGGCTTAGGGAACGTTATGATAATAAGAGGGGAAATCTTTCAGCGAAAGAAAGGTCATTTACCACCCTCAAAATACACAGAAAAATAGAGAAAACAAACTAGAGAAATATGAATTGAACTGGTAAGGTCATTAGGCCGTATGTGCATACAAAAATTTATAGGTTTCGCAATTTTAGGGGACAAATGAAACAAAAATGTTTATTAAAAAAAAAAAAAATCGTCTCACGCCATCTCGTAAGTTAGCATCCAGTTCCACATTCTTTGTTCAGTGTCACAGTTCCCAACACATTTCAGACCGACAAAGCATACAATTTCACTCTTTACAGCTGAGTGTACATTTACTGCTCATTCCTTGTTCGTTGTTATGTGTATGTGTGAGAAAGTGACAGTATTGATACAAACAATTATGTATTCCATAGGGCCCTTCAAAGCTGCCATCCTTTAACAATACATTACTGTACCGGTGTCAGTGACGGTGAGTTAGGGAGCTATAAACAAAAACTGCGAACAATTATGGGAAGGGAACGAAGGTCACTGGTATGTTTACACAACACTGCTGTACCATCCCAAGCAGCCAGGCAGTCACTTCATCCCAGATGTTTTTTTCAATAAGTTTAAATGCTAATGTAACATGCGCCCTAATTTTATTCTTTCACGAATCATGGCAAATCAGAAGATGGGTTTAGAAAGAGAATAAAAAAAGTGCACCAGATGAGTCTTACCACATCTGTAAGAAAAAGAAACTGATTTTAGAACTTAGAAAAAAATGGTTCCGAGGCCTGCCACGGGAGCACAGAAATTTCTAAAGCCTCGGGAGCGCAGAAATTTCTAACTCACTGCCACTGAGGGGACTAAACATACACCTTACTGTAAGCAGTAAAAGAACCTTACCAAATCAGTTCATCCTGATATTCTGTTATGTTTTTCTGATAATTTCTGGGTTGGCAAATAAATATTTCTTGTTAAATCCATTTCCCCGTTGTTTTTAGCTCTCTTGTTGTTCGTTAACGTAATGGCGGAAGGTACTGTTCTGATCTAATTGTTTAACCAAACCTGGCCAAACCCAGCTTAACTGGACCTAATAATTTAACCTAACTTAACCTCCAGTTTGGAAGTTGGGAAACGAAATCCACACTTGAATACGTTGAGTTTCTTCCATTGCGCTGGAAGCAATCATAGGTACAGCTTCAGGAATGTGACAATAATAACGGAGGAAATTTTTCAGCAAGAGAAAGTAATTTACCAAACTGAAAATAGAAAAATACAGAAACAAGGAGGATGCATATGCAAAGATTTGGTAAGGTCTTTCTGCTACGTTAAGTGTACATTTACCGGTAAATAAATCAGTCTAACAGTACTTGTTTTTTGTTTCTGCCGGATTAATCGTAATTTCAGACTACAATATTCAGCCACCCCTTCACACCATATAGTCTGAATAATCAGGCTATCTCTGTACACTGAAAGCATTAGGCCTATTTTATGTCCCTGTGACCCATCAAAATTCTTCTAGTTTGAAAATCACTGGTGTAAGACAACAGGAAATGGGTGTTATTCAATCTTCCAGAAAATTCGATTTTCCAGCATTTTGAATTCCCTGTGGCTCCTGGATAATTGAGGTTCTACTGTAATATTAAAAGGCACTAAAAAAATAATAAAATAGGGCAATTTTTCACTCAACAGTATTTCAGAGCACTGCAATACCAGTTATACTCAGCACATTTGACAGCACAATAAGGCACAATAAAAATGGAAAGCTTGATACTTGCAGGCGGTTGAAATACTCACAACAGTGGCTGGGCAGAGAGTGAGACAGAGGTAGGGTGGTGACGTAGTGCAGCAGCTTTGTACTGGGGCCACAGGACTGGACGCGCAGAAACGCACAGGAAGAGACTAACGCCACGAATCTGCCCTGCTGCTACCCCGCAGTTGTGATCTGTAAAAAATTTTCATGAGGGACAAAACTGTGAATTTATGAAAGCGCAAATGGCAGGTCCACGAACCACGGGGGTAACCTGTATATACAATATACATTTTATACTGTATTATATACATACATCATCTGATACTGTGCTGCCCCATGAGAAGCATAGCAACCCAGGGCTAGGCAAGATGGTCCTGCCATTTAAGATGAAAGTGACTAGCCTCACACATCCCTGAGTGGCATTACATGAGCAGTAAACCTTAACCACACCTTGGATATAAAACTACACAGGCTCAAACTGGTAGAAGTGCCTTAATTACCCACTAAACCACCAGGCATCATAGTTTGGTTATATGGTTACCACTCAGCATAGTAAATGGTTTCCTGGTGTACAGGAAACTATTTGGCTTGTCACTTAGTGTACAGTCACCCACAGACAGAAGGAAGAGGAGAGAAAGAAGGAAAGAAAGACAGAAGAGGAAGGAAGGACATAAGGGGTGCTGTGGTTAAACTAGTGTCGCTTACTATAAAGTATGCTTGCACCCAGTCGGCTTGCATGGGCCGATTACACTTGGTTCACAAACTACACACACATCCAAAGCCACTCCA
>JAGKTI010008392.1:19182-32948 GCA_018397915.1 Birgus latro | reverse complement strand
AGAGAGAGAGAGAGAGAGAGAGAGAGAGAGAGAGAGAGAGAGAGAGAGAGAGAGTAACCTAGCCTATCATGGTTATTTTGAATATGCTAATAGTGTAATAAGGATAATTACAATTTCAATTAAGTAAATAAAATACACTGAAGCACTAGGCCTATTCTATGTCACTGCGACCCATCAAAATTCCTCTCGCAACCCACCTTCGGGTCGTGACCCATAGCCTGAGAACCACTGCTCTAATATGGCTACACCTGGCCATCAACTGAACTGAAAAGGGTTATGGATCTTCATCAGGATAAAACAAACAAACCATTCAACCACTTACCCATAGACCATATCTTTAGAGTGTTGTCCCATGCACCAGTTGCAAACTGTTCCTTGGACAAGTCAACTGCCACACACTCCACACTCTGTGTGTGGCCTCGGCACTCACTCACACACTCCACTGCATTGTTTGCACTGTGCCACACCCACACCACTGCTGTCTGGTCAATTGATGTGCTGTAGGGAAAGCAATATTCTTTTCACTCTATCTTGGCTTAAAATTGCCATCGCTTAACCTTAAATGCTGAACTGTAACAATATATTAACACTGGGATATGGTGATACACTCGATGTACGATGGAAAGGATGCAGAGCCATAGCACCGTCTATTTCTGCCATTCAGCTACAACTATGCAAAAGAATAAAAACCTGGGGCAAGTTAATGTAAAAGAACAATAGTCATCGTCATCATCATATTGATAACTTTTACTACCTAAGGATATGGTGAAGCAGGGGAGAAAACACAAAAAACAAGAGGGAGAACACTATCAAGAGTATGCCCAATGAACTGGATCAGACACTCACAGGTCTACTTTATAGGTCTAAACAGGTTCACACAGTTTTTTTCTTGATTTTTCTTTACAGAAGCTCTTCACCTCACCTCCCAGAGTCAATTCATCAATTATGAAGTTAAAATACATTTGCCAAACCCTCCTCTTTTGCTCTTCCCTATATACTTCATCCAAATAATTATTACAGTACATTTACTGTTTGTGGAACATGGAGGTCATTGTAATGTTAGTATAAAAGGCATTATTTGTCTATCATCACCAACTTCAATGCCTTGTTACCTCTTAGGACCAGCTAACAGAGGACTGTCATCATAAATTCATCTCCATATTTCTCTAGCTCTTTCAATTTACCCCTCAACACCCATTCTTATTCCTTTGTATATATTGTTATCATACAGTAACCCAATGATGATGTGTTAAAGTATAATGAAACATAACAACTCCCTCTTATCAAGCCTAATATATATGAATAAAGTAAGACTGTCGGTGTAGTAGTAGTGGTAGTCGTTCCCTATGCAGTCTGGCCGAACAGCCCCGAGTCCGTAAGGAAGGCCACGGCCGGGACCGGGCTTTCCCACAGAGCTCTCAAGGAGTGTATGTTGTGTTGCTGGCATAGGTGATTGTGTGCAATGCAGTCTTCCATAATGTGCTTAATAGTATGGGGTGCTGTGTTACATCCTGGACAGGCATCAGCAATGCAGTCATCCAGCCTCTCCTGATAACATAAGAGGGCTGGATGATGCCTACATCTCAGCCTGGACCGGTGGACCCTGTCCTCACGAAGGAGATAGGATTCAGAAGAGTGGATATTAGGAGGCCGTGCAAGCAGCTGTGTGTTGTCTTTAAGTGACTGAATGGAGCAGCAAGTGATATGAGTATGGATATGATTCTGGAAGCTGGTCTGAAGCAGGTGAAAGGGGAGAGATGACAGTATTTGTGCATTATATCGTGTGCTGGGTGCTGTTTTGATGTTCCTTGGTGTGTGTGGATGTGCTGCCATGTAGTGTAGTGGATGCTGTGGGTTTGTGGAGGCTGCAGTGAGAATCTGGGTGCCTCTCATGTCTAAATGATCCTCGACTTTGAGGACTTTGGTTTTTTGATGCAGGTGGTCTGTGGGTGTAGCAGCTGTGCAGCCTGTGATTATTTTTAGGGCCTTGTTCTGTATGGTCTGAAGAGTTTTGTGGTGTGTTTCAGCAAGGTTAGGAGCCCAAGCAGGGCTTGCATAATTCATCACTGAACGTATATATTGTTTGTATACTGTGGTGCTGGGTTATTTGTTGCGTCCAAATGTTGTATGGGCAAGTGACTTCAAGGCACTGAGTCTTGGTGTTAATTTATCTTTAATGTTTGTCCTGTGTTGTTTAAATGATAAATTGTATATTACACTAAGGATTTTGTGTGTGTGTGTGTGTGTGATAGGGAAGTGTTGTTTATGACTGTGTTCTGCTGTCCAGTGAGAAGGGTCACTGTAGATTTGGCTAGGGTTATTCTGAGCTTGTTTGTGGTGAACCATTCATGTAGTGTAGTATGGTGAGGTATGGTTGGAGGATGTGTGTACCTGTGTTTGCATTTTGGTATGTACATGTAAGTATTATGTTGTCTGCATAAGAAGCTATGTGTACAGTAGGTGCGGAAAGTACTGACTTTTATTGCCGACATCATTCTTTTTTGCGTTAAGTGAAGTAGGGTCAATACTACCCTCCCCTGTGATGCGAAATGAGCTGACGCTTTTTCAGCGGGAGCTGGCAACCCTGCCTGATAGGTTTGGCACCACAGAAGCAGGCTCAGTAATGTTTGGGCAGCCACAGGAGGAGGATTGTCTCTGTGTGTGATGCACCACGAGGGCATGTTTTGACTCAAATAACACAGTTATTTGGTTACCTACCACATTCTCATCATGTCTAAAGTAACCACAAGCAAGGACAAACGTGTGGAAGTGCTTACTTTATACAAAGCTGGCCACAAACTCCCATTTATTGCAAATCAGATGGTGTTAGACTGAGGACAGTGCAGAGACTGGTGAAGCGGTTCAAGGACAGTGGGGAGGCCATTCCTCCCACTCCACTTCCCAAGCCTGGGAGACCTCGTAAGACAACCTTCAGGACCCGTCAGCTGATCTCAAGGCAAGTTAGCAAGGATCCAAGGCTAACAGCATGGGATTTAAAAGAAAAGAACCCACAGTTGCTGGCAGATGTGTCTGTCAGAAGTGTGCAGCAGCTGTTGCATGACGATCTGGGCTACAGGAGTTTTTGTGCTCGTAAAAAACCACTGCTAACTGCACTTCAGAAGAAAAAGAGAGTAAATTTTTGTAAGAAATATCTTGCCTGGAGTGAGGAGCAATGGAAAACTGTGCTTTGGAGTGATGAGTCAACATTTACTGTCACTGGTACCCCTTCATCACGAGTGTACCGCAAACTAGGCAGTGACCCCCTGGATCCTAAGTACACTTCCAAGTTTGTTAAATACCCAGCCTCACTTATGGTCTGGGGCTGCTTTACATATTATGGTGTTGGTAGGTTGGTAATTCTACCTGCAAATGAAAAAGTGAACCAGAACAATTATTTGGAGCTCTTATGTGATGTTTTAAGTGACTCTTTTGATAAAACCAAGGCAAGAGTATTTATGCAAGATTCTGCCCCTGCACATGTTGCAAAGTCAGTGAAACAGTGACAAACAGACTGTGAGGTTCCCTTTATTCGAGATTAGCCCGGAAACAGCCCAGATATCAATCCCATTGAGAATTTATGGGCGTACATGAAGCGGCAGCTGCGTAGTATGGACACATCATCTTTGCCTAAACTTGAGGCTGCAGCTCTGGAGCAGTTTTAGTCCGTCTGTTCTGCAAAACTACGCCATCAGTCTCCCCAGACGCCTTAAGAAGATAATAAAGGTGAAGGGGAATGCCAGTAAATACTAAATTCAGTGGTGAGTGTTAATTTATTTGTTTCTCCTTGCTAATCACAAGAATGTTTTCTTTTTTTAAGATGGCGTCAACACTTTCCGCGCCTACTGTATCTGTGGTGTGTGAGGTGTGGGTATGTCATGCATGTATAGGTTAAAGAATATTGGGGACTAAACAGATCCTTGGAGGACACCATTTGTGAAGTTTCTGATGTTCAAAGACTGACCGGCAAATGATACATGTGCACATCTGCCTGCTAAGTAGTTTGTCAGCCATCTTTTTGTGTTACTGTGCATGTTTGTGTTGAATATTTTGTTTGTGAGGTTGTGGCAGGGGATGGCATCAAAACCTTTGCTAATGTCTAATGTGACTCGGAGTGTTTTGTGAGGTGGCCTAGCTGAATCTATGCCATAAAAAACTCTCTGTGTAAGGTCTGTAAGAAAGGTCTGTAAGAAGTGTGTTTGTGGAGTGTAGTGGCCTCAAACCATATTGTGATGGGGATAGTGGGGTGTGAGGTGTAACTAGTTGTAGTACCAGTCGTTCAGTGACTTTGGAGGGGGTGCTGAGGAGTGTGACGGGGCAGTGTGAGGAAGGTAATGTGGGGTCTTTGTTGGGTTTGGGGATAGTGATGATAATGCCATGCTTCCAGATGTTGGGTATTATGTTGTGTGAGTAGCTGCAGTTTGATATGCTGGTGAGTGCTTGTATGCCTTGTGGTCCAAGATGTTTAAGGTGTACCTTGCTTATGTTGTCTGGTCCACAGGCAGATGAGTGCTTAAGGTTGCTAATGATGTGCTTCGTCTGGTTGTAAGTGAAAGGTGCAAAGTCTGGGTCTGTGGGGAACTGTTTCTTAAGTCAGATGATATGTCAGTCGTCGCGATGGGTGTTTAGATAGCCGACATGTGAAAAGTGATTGATGTGAGTGTCTGCTTCTTGTTTGTTTGAAGGTATGGTGTCTGTTGTGATGGCAGCGTGTGATTGTGTAGTGTTGCTGTTGAAGAGTGTGATGCTATTTAGAGTTTAGTTTGTTGGTGTTTCTTTTGTGATCAAGTGTTTGGAGATAATTATTCCAATTTTGTGTTTGCTGTTCTGATATTTTATTGTTTATTTGAGTGTTTTCTTGTATTTGTTGTACGGTGTCATGTGTATCGGGTGTTGGGGAGTGTCATAGTGTGTCTCGTTGACTGATGAGGCCTTGAATTTCTGGAGTGAAGTTGGGGTTGTGTCTTTTCTGTTGCCTCTAGGCATGTGTCTTTTGTCTGCATTTTGTATAATTGTATTGAAAGTGTGCACAGCGGTGTTGATGTTTGTGATGGATGTACTGTTTAATGTCTCAAAGGGTTGTTCTGTTTCAGTTGTGAAGGCTTCCCAGGTGCCTCTCTTATAATTAGTGTGTATGTGTCTCTGGCCAGCTGGGATGATTCTGGTTTTGGTAGTGATGATAATTGGGAGGTGGTCAGAGCCAAGGGTTTTGACCACTCTCCAGGATGTTGTGGGGGTGAGGTTTGGGGAGCAGAAGGTGATGTTTGGGGATGATGGGAGGAAGAGGGCTTGGTGTGGGATATGAGTATGTTCTATCTATCTATCTATTGAAAGACACCATAATCCCATAAGGGGTGGCCATCTGACTTTGAGTTATTTGTTTTAAGGGGAGGGGCATTAACCCTCCACCAGCCCACTTGTTGACATGTAGGGAGCATGTATGGTTTGGTTATATGGTTACCACCCAGCGCTGTATATGGTTTCTTGGCTTACAGGAAACCATTTGGCTTGTCACTCAATGTACAGCCACCTGTAAAGGAAAGAAAAGCAATAAGAAGTGGCAGGAAAGATGGGAGAAATAGGAAGAGAGGAGGCAGGCACAAAAAAAGAATGATGAAGGCTAAGGAAGAAGTAGACAGCACTACATCAAGTGAGTGGATGATGGTGACCACCACCAACCACTATAAGTATGTTAATGGAGATTATTCAGTATGAAAAGATTATTTGTTTGGGATTGTAGTACCAGCCCTCCATCTGTGTCAGGGTTGTTGACATGCCAGGCTGATGCATTGGCACTGAAATCACCACCCAGGACATGGGTGTTAATACAGGTAGATACACCACACAATCAGCAAGTGCCCCTCGTTTTTAAGGAAATACAGCATTAGCAAAATACTGTGAGCAAAAAGAGATGGAGACACCATCCAGCAAAGAATGTACCCCTCGTTTTTAAGGGAACACAGTCCTCCAAACAGCATATGCAATTCAGCCACTCTTCCTGTCTGCTATTCTGTCATACAGCCAACAAATAGCCCTTAATGCCATTTTCATACCAAATATTTAATGGCTGACATTTTCTCACTCCCCAAACCTTAAAGCAACCACTAAGGTGTTTAAAAACAAGGTTGTCATGGTTCAAAAACTGGAAAGTCCACAAAGGTGTTCAAAAACAGGGTTACCATGGTCTTGAAAATCTGGAAAAGTCCTTGAAATCGAGTACGATTTTCCACACCTAAAACATCCTCGAATGTTGTAATTTTTGACAAGATGTCCTTGCATTTTTATCAGTTTTGATTTCTTTTCCATACTTTGTTTGAAGGAAAAAATCTATTTGAACCATTAGAAAGAAGTTCCTTGGAATCATAAAAAAATTGTTGAAAATGCTCCTGAATTTTACAGTGATGCCTGTGTGGCAACTGTGCCCACAGATCACCCAGGGTACAGTTTGCCCCTACAGTGCTTGTATTATGACAGCATTGCCTCCTTGTTTCCAACATGTCCCCTGGAACTCAGTTCAGAGAGACAGGATTCAGTTTTTCCTGAACTAGGGAGTTCCAGAAATCAAATTCCCTCAACCCCAAAGCAAAGCTGTTCTATGAACCACAATAATTATTTTCCTCACTACTTTTACACTCTCCCTTACTTTCAAGTAATCTAAATATAAGAACATGACAAAAGCTGTTTCCACATTTTCTATCTACTGCCAGACGCCTTAATCCCAAAAGGGGTGGTCACAAACAAATCGCCTCCATGTCGCCCTGTCCCCCACTATTTCAATGTCCTGCTCCCCAGCTCACACACCCCTCTCTCATATACTTCTCCCATATTTTAACCACTTCAATTTCATTACACATTTTAAAGTGTATTTTGTTACCTTCAGATCATTTTATTAAGTTTAAAGGAATAGATTTAAAAAAAGGGATGGGGTATATGCTGACTTAAATAACTTTTCACTTCATGAGATCTCCCACAGCTGAACAAAATGGTCTGAAGATCAAACGAATAAATTTAGAAGTATGTCACAGTACTGAAGAAGTTAGTTTTGCAAGTGACAGCTCACCCATTTCCTATACTGTCCATTTCACTGAAAACTCTAAAAAGAGATTCCATTTTTGCACTGCTTTCCATTATCTGCATCCTTCCCAACCCTTTACAATAAACCAGTGATTTTCATCATCATTCATCTCTGTCACCAGTGCCTGCTCCTCCTTTGAACTCAGATGAAACTCTTGGCTACATTATGTCAGAAAACAAGTGACCAACTGGAACTTTTGGTTATATTAAGGCAGACAGAGATGCAAAACAAATCACCAAATGAAACCCATAGGTATGTTAGGTATGGCAGTGGCACTAAACAACTGGCCTGACAAGAGTAGTAATTATATTACGTCAGACATACCAAACAAATAGTGACCTGATGAAACTGCTGGTGGGCTCCTCTATGCTATAAAACAAAAGCAGTCCTGATGCAACTCTCGGTGGGCTAAACTATTCTATTACACAAAAACTGCCTTGACAAAACTATTGGTGTGCCCCTCTGTGGTCTGATACCACTGAACTGACCTGATGAAACTCTTGGTAGGGCCCTCTGTGTTGACCCACGCAACTGCCTTGACTGGGGCTCGGTGTGCAGGGATGGTCAGTCTATGTGCACGATCTCCCTGCCCTGCTTCCAGTCCAGCCACATCCCATAGGTGCACCGTGTTGTCATAACATCCTGTTAATAACCTGCTCAAGGATGAAGGGATGGTTGTAAAGCAAAAAGGGGCATCATGCAGTACAGTATGCAATTTTACAGTAAGTCTTCATTACATATCATTTTTTTTAAAACATTCTTATTTGTAATTTTGGTTCCACATGAGCACAGCTTCATCCAGGTGTTTTGCCTTAATATTCACAGCAACTTACAGAAAAACTGTCTGCAGGTACTGTAGTAGAATTTCATTGCTATACACCAATTTTTCCCTATTAACAGTACCAGTTGTATGGAAAAAGCTGTGATATTTCTGAGTATAACAATTGTGGTAACATCTAATCCCACATTATCCCCTGCAGGGTGTAGGGCCAAGGCTAGGGTACAATAGACCAGTACATTTACTGAGAGAAGACCAGCCTACTTCCACTGGTGGTATTATATGATCAAAAAATTTCATCTTTCAAGAGCTGAATTTAAAAAAGGCCATCACCTTGACTGGGGATTTCTCTCCACTATGCAGTAATAATTTTGAATTTAACCCCTTTATCCCTAGAACATAATTTATACAGTAGGTCCTCATTACAAGCTGCCTTGTTTGATGTTCTTTTCTGTTGCTGAGACCACAGTAAATTACAGAAACATGGCTACCATCCATTCACTCACCAGTCCTCACTACACTGAAGAGCAGCCACCCAGTCATCGTGGTGGAGTGAATCCTTTGGTGTGGGTGGGGGTTGCTTTTCCAGGTACTCCACAGTCACAACCTGCTCAAAACTCAGGTTGGCTTCTTCTAGTCGCTGACCCAGACGCCCTACCAGCAGCTGACCCGACACCACAAACTCAAACTCTGGCAGGTTTCTTTCCTCTCCTGAAGCTAAGGAAAGAAGGATATATGTTGACTCTCTCAGGCTTCCTAAAACTCACTCTATGCTAAATAAAAATAATCTAGTGACAGCTAGAGTATAACAGTGTACTAAAGTTACCTGAACCATCAGAGGGTTAACAGTACTATTCATTCTCCAGGTACTCCATACTGACCACCCATTAAGTTTATGTTGGCTTCTTTCAGCAATTAACCCAGGCCTGTATTCTTGTCTGCTTTGGCTAATCACTTCCTACCAGATTATTTTTGTATATGGCACATTAATATTCTCCAGTACTTGTACTGCATTATACTAAATAATACAACATTAATAAGCATAAAAGTTGCAAAGATAAATATTAAGGTGAAAAAATATTACATGGACGAGATGTTAGAATGACTCCTAATATGATGAGAACACTGGATCCTGAAGCTTTACTAGCAGATGACCCAACATCACAAACTCTCCTCTCCCAAAACAGAGAAGGAGAATACATGTCAACACTTTCAAGCTCCTATAACTCACTCAACTGAAGAAAGAATGAATGAAAAAGCATCTATCTATCTATCTATTGCCAGACGCCATAATCCCGTAAGGGGTGGCCATTTGACTCTGAGTTACTTGTTTTACAGGCAGGGGCACTAACCCTCCACCAACCCACTTGTTGACAAGTAGGGAGCACGTATGGTTTGGTTATATGGTTACCACCCAGCGTTGTAAATGGTTTCTTGGTTTACAGGAAACCATTTGGCTTGTCACTCAATGTAAAGCCACCTGTAAAGGAAAGAAAAGCAATAAGAAGTGACAGGAAAGATGGGAGAAATAGGAAGAGAGGAGGGCGGGCTCAGAAAGAGAATGATAAAGGCTAAGGAAGAAGTAGGCAGCACTACATCAAGTGAGTGGATGAAAGGGAGGGAGGGAGATGAAAGTTATATGAGGGAAATAAGAGGGAGGGGGGAATAAGTTGGGAGGAGGGCAGTCAAATGGTGGGTGACAGAGCAACTAGGAGGCATTTTGTCTGCAGCCACCCTTTGCGGGATTAGGGCATCGGGCTATAGAAAGATATAGACGTAATATTTACAAACGTACAGAAGTAAGACACGAAAAATTTTACATTATAATATAGTGTAGTCATTCCTTCATTTTTTCCTCTTCCTTCTGCCTGTGGTTGACTCTACACTGAGTGACAAGCCAAATGGTTTCCTGTACACCTGGAAACCACTTACTAAGCTGGATGGTAACCATATAACCAAATTTTGGCACCAGGTAGTTTAATGGGTAATTATGGCACTCCAGTTGGATTGAGTCTGTGTAGGTTTATATCCAAGGGTGGTTGGGGTTTTCTGTTCACATAATGCCACTCAGGGATGAGTGAGGCTGGTCACTCTTATCTTAAATGTCAGGACCAACTTGCCCAGCAGCCCTGGGCTTCTATGCTCCTCATGGGGCAACGTAGGATTGGATGATAAATGAATGAATGTGTTCAAAGTGCACCACGAAGACACAACAGTGTACATAATGTAAGAATAATATATTTTAGGCTGCTGTTACAAATAAGAGTAGAAAACAAGACTCTCTGCTCGCCTGCTCAGTCGTGTGACTCTGAGAGTGGCCTTGATGTGCCACCACCCTTCTCATTCACCTCTCACCACCACCCAGCCCCTGTGCAACTTGAAGAGTAACATCAAATTCTTTGGGTTTTTTAGCTATTCTGATCTATTTATACATGTTTTTCCTGATTTCATAACACATTATTTTTTAAAAAATAATCCATCCCACACAGATGTTAAATTGGAATGCAGCCCGGCGTTTAAGGGTTAAAGACCACATGTTGACTGACCTATACATGTCTTTCCATTTTGTATCGAAATGTCTCACCAGGCACAAGCGATTATATATATATCCTGTACATATATTAGCAGCACTACATGTGCCTACAGAACATGGACAGACATCCACCTGGGTTATATCAGAAATGGTCTCGGGTTTTCACTCAGCAATTCGAGATCTCTCTGAAGTGTGTGCAGTACTTGTCTATGTACAGTGCACTTTGCAATAAGAGATGCATACATATAAAAAAAATAATACCGTAATAAAAAAAAAAATTGAATCCACTTACATCAGGATCCTCAAACCTACTTTTAACAACTTTAGTTACATCTGTGGTCACTCTATTCTCATTTCACTTTCATGATAGTACCTCCTATGGCTGATGGTAAAAATGCAGTTATTTTTTCTGTTATATGTTTTACTGAATATTATTTTCTTGTGTTTTGCCACTTATGATCTAAAAAACAGTGCATACTGAAACATCTGGAAATAAAGAGGATGTTCATTAAAAACACTGGAAATTTTACCAGCATCACTATCATCACAAACAAAAAACTTATCATAATCTGCCCTTATTCACCTTGTCATATGCTTTTTCCAAATCCATATTTATCTTACAGGAATTCTCACATACATTCTCCTGTGGCCATATTCATTACCACTCTTAGCTTAAGTTGTGCATATGGTTTCTGAATATGCATTAATCTTCACATATACAGTTACTAAATACACACATCACAGTCAAATAAGTGAATACTAAATTGAAAAAATAAGAAAAAAAAACCATGTCATAATAACAAATTAGTATGGGGACAGGTTTATCCTGCAAAACAATTAGGCTCCTTTGTAAATACCGGTACCTCTCGAGATTCAGCAAATAAGAGAAAAATATCCATTGCTTCTTCACACCATTCGTCATTTCTTTATTCCACATTACCACTCTTTTCTAAGGCTTCCTTATCTCTACTCCACATTTCCAACTTTGGCGCTTTTCTAAATGGCATAGGAAACTTCGCACCATCTATTCTCTCAAGCAATTTATATTACATATTAGACTTTAACATTCTCTTGTATATCACTATAGTATCATCTGAATATCAACATAGCTTGCATCAGTAACATACAAGAAGATACTGAGGAATAACGTGCAGAATAAAACACTACTGAAAAGAAAAGCCACAAAGAAGATGGCCCTTCCTCTCCACTCCCTAGCCTTGGAACCCCTTACCTGCAGCCTATTTCAAGTCCCTCTATGGCATGTTTCTTCCATATTGAGCCCTTTTTCATCACTGTCTATTATCCTAACCACATCTGTGTGTGTTTCTGGTACATAACAGTATGTATGCATTCAGTGGGTTTAAACTGTAATAAGAGGGAAAATTAGGGACTACACATGGGGCACCTGGTACCACTTCAGATAAATCCAGTAGGTTCTGTGTATTAGTTATCGCACAGTTCCATTATCGCAGTCCACGTGCAGCACCAAATGTGAACAATAATCAATGGATCACTGTATTCTCTTGTACTGTATGCTACACATGCATACTGTGTCAGTGTTAGAATAACTTTGTAATTACCATAACACACAAGCATACTGAGGTATAATTTGGAAAATAATTTGCCAATGAAAAGGCCCTAGAAAACCCTCAAAGTTGACTCGAATGTGACCCCTAGTTTCTACGATTTACAGGTCTTCCTCTCTTCATTCTTTCACTACAGCAAATTTCCTGTAACCAGACAAATATGAGTACCCAACTCTTTTCAGCTCAGTTGACAGCCATGTGTAGTCCAGCTGGAGGGTCATTTAGCAAGTACCCAAGACAACTCATTTCCAGTTGGAAGGTCAATTTAACAAGTAACTAAGATGACTCATTCTTACAGCGAATGTGTATCAAATTTCATGCAACAAGCCGTGGGAAAGACTCAGTTCTACCGTGTGAAAACAAATCGACTATACCTACCTTGCTGTATGAATGCCCTGATGACCTGATTGAGCTCAGCTGGCTTGGAGCTGGCCTTAACAGACACTGATGCCCCGGGGACTGCATATCTGAAGAAATTTAGCTCATCAAATATCACCATTAGTCTCTATCATCATTATTAATAAACACTGACACAAAAGGCATGTTACCTGAAAAGACAAGTTAAATCATCATCATCATCATCACCAGTTACGTATTCTACGTCATGAACATATGAAGAGTGTTTAGTGTAATTGTTTTTTATTACTATGGTACCGTACTACACTTACCAACGAAATTATTTACCTTATTAAAGATCCCAAAATTATTCAGCATGAAAAAATGAAAGTGAAAGTGAAACTCCTCTGACAGTAGGAACCTTAACACTCCTGACACATGTAATTTAACTGCCTTTAGGGACTTAAAAAATTAAAGGTAGAACTAAGTGATACTAAAGTTACAAAATGAAGAATGATTCTTTCATGGCTGGATTAGGGCCTCTTAGTCTTGGTTTGTTTAAGGTATATTTTTTGTGTTTGTAAGACTTGTGAGGTTCTATTAGTAATAATGACAAAATCACATATTTCTACACCTTTTCAACTCTATTACTTTGATAATCAGATAACAGTTTAGCAAGGAAAGAAATACAGTATTGTATTAATATAACGGAGAGAGATTTCTTCTAAATTTTCAACAAGATTAGGTTGGGTTAGGTTTGGCTGCACATAAACTGTGACAGAAATAACCATCAAAATTAGTTATAATACAAACTCTTGGGAAAAAAAAAAAAAATCTTTGTACAGTATAATGATGCAAACTGACTTTTTCTAAAAAGCACCTGTACAGTGAAAGGAAACCAGCAGCTACAATAAAATTAATGAGGATGGGGGGAAGAAATGAATTAGGTATCACACTGACTAACTGCCAAATTTCCTTTGTGGGGTGGCCTGCCTCCTTTAGAGCAACGATCTGTGATATGATTTCACTCGATAACTCTTAGGTAGGGCCCATCTTAAGAGCTGATACCCTAAAGTACAGCCTGTCGCCTCGGGGAGAAATGGTGCAAGATGTGATGAAAGTGCGGTGGACTTGCACCCTGTATGACTGCCCGCAGGCAACTGAGGCATCAGCCAACCAGTGAGTTGTACAGCCTCGGGCTGCCATGACATCATGTTACTGGCGCTAACTTCTGTCTCAATCTCTTCACCCTAAAAAGGGTCATTCTTTTTTCGCCAAAAGTTTGCGGCACCCTGACTTAGGCGGCGCAAACTTTTGACGAGTACTGTATAGCTATCCAAGAAAGTCCCAGCTTTTAATATAGATTCAAATAGAGAGTAGTATGTCTGCCATGTCGGCTTGTGAGTGAATAGAAATCGGGTACATCCTATATACAGTAAGGTCCCGGGTTACGTCGGTATC
>JAGKTI010008391.1:18704-33749 GCA_018397915.1 Birgus latro | reverse complement strand
GTGTGGATGACGCATGAGAATAACATCTAGATTATCATCGTCCAATAAATGTTTACAAGTGACCAACCTGGTGATTGACTATAGCAGCGACGATCTCATTTCCACTGACCAGCATTTCTTTTGTTTTTCCTAGGCTTAAGGGTATTTAGATATTCAGCTTAGTGCTTTATTTAGCTTTTGGTTTGAGTGCTTGAGTGAGTGCATTTCTTTTCCTTTAATTTGAATAGATTCATGTAACGTAAATTTATTTTCATGTAATTAATAAATTTACAGTTCGTTTCCTTGAGCTTTGTTAAATGTAACGGTTATGTTTAATTTCCCCACATTTAGCACACTTTCGCTACTCCAAGTTAGCACAACTCCTTATATTAATCACGACTGGTATTTAGCCCAGCTCTTGGTATTAATTCTTAAATCCGTTGTGCCAGCTAGGAGTTCGCACCAGCAAGTTCTTGCTTATTTTCATTATTACTATTATTATTAATTTATGAATGTTAAGGGGTGAACTAACTTTCTCAGAGGCCAACAGTACAGTAATACAGCCTTCTTGTGTGATTAGTCTCTGCTGTGTACTGCTGAGAAAGTTTATAAAATTCTCAATTCTAAAGAACTGGCTAAGTAAGCCAGCATAAAAGTGAAATCGCTACTTGATTTCACGAGTCGATTCTTTCGTGTCAGTCAACTCTATAGTTATTTCTATTGTCCATAGACATATTCCCATTCCCTCGTGACATCTGGCTTCACATTTATTTATATATAAAATATATCTTCATTTTCCCCCTGACAGTCCATATCAGCAACTGATACACGGACATGGATTGTAATTCGCTGGCTCCGTATCATAATCTGGCGGGATGTTTGTATGCTTTCACTGTCGGTAATTATCCAGTCAGTGTGAGGATACCCTTAGTCAAAAGAAGAAAACATCCTTACAGAAGGCAAGAATGGTGGCAGTGATCGATATTAGAGTGAAAATGTGGCGCCAAAATCCCACTGGAGAAGGAGACAGTGGTTTTGAGGGTGTACACTCAACAAAGCTCGCCTAATAATTTTCATCTCTTCCTTTCGTTTCGATTGTAAAGGCTTCATCGTGATTGTATGCGTCTGCCTTAGTCACCTAATGGCAGCTCTCCACGCAGCACGATCTCTGGCAGCCTCCCTATTCACTCCCTTATCCCTGAGGTCACACTCTGTGATCTCGTCCCAGGTCTTTTTCGGTCTGCCTCTCGTAACCGACGTTCACATTTCTCACTTTCCGCACCCAACTGTCATCCTCCTTCTTCTCAACGTGCCCAAATTATCTCAGTCTACTCCTCCTCATCTCAACATCACAACACGTCAATCCCATCCTTCCTCTCAACTCTTCAGTCGTAATCCTAGCGCCCCAGGCCTCGCATTCAGTGACGCACTACACCTTTTGTGCCTCTCAATTTCCTCTTGCGGCTAACATTCCAAGGCTGAGAAAAATCTTGGTATGTTTCTCTGTTCCTCTGCCAACAGATGATACCTCTTTAATACGATCCGTCGGGAAATAAAGTGAGGACGTGCCCTAAGTGTGACGCAGACGCGGTGGAACAATAGGCCACCTTTGTACCAGTCTGTTGCTATAGTATGGCAGTAAGGCTGAGGGAGGGAGAAAGAGGGGGAGGGGGTGGAGAGACCGAGGACAAGATGGAGGGAAGTCGTGGGGAGTACATGAAGGAGAGGTGAAAGTTCTCGTGGAAGAAGTTACAATCCATCTACTAATAACCCTTTCATCGTGCGGACAACTCTAGTACTGTATCCCAGCTAACGCCAGAAGAGTTTATTCAGCAGACAGAGAAGTCCAAGTGTTAGAACTGTCGCCACTAACCGTCTCGTGGTAGGCACAACTCTAGTGCTTTATTGAAGTCGATGCTAAACGACTTAATTCGGCTGAGAGTGCGAATAAGACCTTGAGAGTGTGAATAAGAATCTCAGAGTGAATAAGGTCCTGAGAGTGCAAATAAGAGTCTGAGTGAAAAAAAAAAAAAAAAAGGCAACAAAGCACAAAGGGCAAGAGAGCACAACCACAAAACTACCGCCCAATTATTTTAACATCAGTGCTATTTTGATTGCTTGAAAGTATTATCAGAGACAAGTTAGTGAAACACTTGGGAAAAAAAATCTCATAAAAGATTCTCAACATGATTTTCGGAATAATCTCTCCTGCATCACGAATCTGTTGGACTTTTTCAGCTATATATTAAACAAGTAAGACAAGATTAAATCTGCTGACGTTGTCTATCTCGATTTTCAAAAGGCTTTTGACAAAGATCCTCACAAAAGCCTCCTACAGGAGCTAAAGGCACATGGTTTCAGTGGCAGTGTGCTCGGGAAGATTGAAGATTGGCTCACCGCACGAAAGCAAAGAGTTGGAAAAGTATCAAACTGCACAGACGTTAGAAGTGGAGTGCCACAGGGTTCAGTTTTAGGTCCTATTCATTTTTTTAAATATATATACACGTAAATAATTGCTGAAGATACTAAAATAGGTATCGGAGAAGATACAGCATTGCAGAGACAGGTAATTCAGAGAGATCTTGATTAGCTGTTTAACTGGAGCCAAACATGGAAAATGGATTTCAATACTAATAAATGCAAATTGCTACACACTGACGGTAAAAACGTAGGGGCCAGTTATAACATGAATAATGTCCAACTTCAGAGGGTAAACCATGAAAAAGGCTTAGGAGTTAAAATAACAAATGATTTGAAACCAAGCACACAACGTACAGATGTAAAAAAAAAAAAAAAAAACTGGATTCACAGGTAGAGGATTTGAATATACACCAGAAATATCGTCCTCATTTTGTATAATTCTTTAGTATGCTACGCCCGCATTTGAGTATTGCGTTCAGTTCTATTCACCGTATTAAAAAAAAAAAAAAAAAAGGAGAAACTTGAGAGTACAGCGAAGGATGACAAAGATGATACCTAGATTGGGAAACAAATCATACGAGGAGCGTTTAGGATCCCTGAAGCTCTTTACCCTAACTATATAAATGCAGGTTACGAGGGGATTTAATTCAGGTATTCAAAATATTAAAAGGCGTGATAATTTGGCCATCGATAAATTCAATGCTTCACAGTTGATCGCTCAAACTACACTAGAGATAATCTGCATAAAATCATCGGTAAACGATTTTAGTCACATGAAGCAAAGCATTTCATCTTTTAACAGAGTTGTAAATATATGAAACAAATTGCCCTCAAATGCACTGAACTGTGATACAGTACAGTACTAACCTTTAGAAATCACTTGGATAAGTATTTGTCATCTGACCCCCAACTGAGTATGTTCACTCCTCAGTAACACATTTGTGTGTGTGTGTGTGTGTGTTTCTTTTTCAGAGCCTGGAAAATACAACCGCAGAACAACATCGATAAATACTGATGATTAATGTTACTCTTCCTTTCAGGTAGATAGTGTAGCTTAAAATTTCTTTTCCCTCTGTCTTATGAAATGTCCATGACAGTTCTATGCTGCATGGTGGTCCTTCTCACTATTTCCTGCCGACTTCAGCTGGAGGGTTTGGTGGGTGGAGGGAGCCTTTCTGCTTTCCCCTATCTTTGTCTTTAGGTTATAAAAAAGTTTTGTTAGTTAAAACTTTCCCTATTCCAAACAGCCATGGAAGGACCAAAAGGTCTGTTGCTGTTTGTTTTCCTTTGTACCGAAGTGTTGGAGTGAGGACAAGGAGGGAGATAGCAACAGCGACGCCAGCCTGAGATTTATTCTAAGAGGTCCAAACATGGATGCATCGTATCCCTAGCGTGGCCTGAGTCAGACTGCCCGCCATGTCCCAGGTGAGGGCAGGTGGCTGCTTGGCAAGAAGAGTTCCCGCGCAAGCACAAACTCTGCCACCTCCTCTCCATTGCAGTGAATTCTCCACTTCCTGCAGTATTAATACAAAGCACATTGGTCGAGGAGGAGGGAGGTCAGTGCAATAACAAAACAAAGGGCAGATACTGACACTCATCATAAGACTAAGCATTGCATGACACAGTGCTGGCAAAATTTACATGTTACATATATACTGACTTAAGAATGGCATAATTGCTACAACAATAAGGAATTCAATTACATCCACTAGAGAAACCATTGGTCTAGCATCATGGTATAGACACAACAAGATTATACACATTACAAAACACCTTAAGATGCCTAGGGGTACAAAACACTGCAGTGTGACTCATGGTACATAATTTTCTAGGTGTCTTGGGAGGCATCTACTGCACCGCGGCCTCTCCAGGGGAGGGAGAGGCTGAGGGGCCTCTCCCCCTGTGATCGTCCTCCCGCCGGGGGCCACCCTCAACGTACGTGGTGGGTGTCTGTTCCCCCGTCTCCTCACAAGGGCTTAGGTGGCAGCGATTCCTGAGGAAGGCTCGCTCACTGCTGTCCAGTCTCACCAGGTATTGCTTTGTGGCTGGTGTGTTGACAGTAACCCCTGCACCGTCCCATCGTCCCGTGTCCTGGTTCTGTAGGTGCACCTGCTGGCCTGGGTTGAGAGGGGTGAGGCTGTGTGCCATCTGGTTGACTCTCGTGGCTGCTGCATCCCCAGTGTGGGCCATAGCCCGTTCCCTGTTTCTCAGCATTCCGGCCCACTGCATGATGATCCTGTAGTGTTCTTTGGCAGCGGGTATGGTGTCTCTCAGCTGATGCTCCATCAGCAGCTGGGCTGGGGACGCGTTGGTGTCATGAAGCGGGGTGTTGAGGTACTGCAATATGGCCCTGGTGGCTGCATCCGAGGCCAGGGAGCCTCCTGTGCCAATGTTGTTCCTAAGCAGCCTCTTGGCAAACTTGACTGCAGCTCTGCTCGGCCAATTTACTGTGGGTAATGGGCTGAAGACACTCTCAGCTGCTCATGCCACGCGGATAAGAATGTCCTCATTTCCTCACTAACAAGGTTCGTACCCCCATCACAAGACAAGACCTCCGGGATGCCGAACCTTTTGAACCACTTACGAAAGGCCGTTATGAGCCGTGAGCTGGTGGTGTCTCTAGGCAGATGCTCCACCTCCAGCCAGCCAGTTAACCTGTCTGCATAAATGATGTACTCCTCCCCTTACAGTTGGAACAGGTCAGCCACTGCTTGCTGGAAGGGTTACTCCGGTGGGGGTGTGGGCAGCAAGTTTACTGTGGGTTGTGATAAGGCGTTGATTTCGCATACTTGACAGTGTCTCCTCTTCTGCTCAGCCTCAGCATCTATGCCAGGCTAGCACACGCATTGCCTGGTGCGCCTGAGCATGGAGTCCCTGCCTTGGTGACCTGTGTGGAGGTTGGCTAGGACCGCGTGTCAAAGGGCTGTGGGAATTACGAGTTGCAGGCGCCCCTCGTCGCTGGTGTACATGACAGTGTCCCCCCAGCATGACAGGTGTCTCCTCATCCTGTAGTATGCGCGGAGTGCTACTGGCTCCTAATCCTTCCAGTCAGCCCAGTCCCTGGGGCTCACTCACTCATGGAGGAGCCTGTAGTCCTCGTCCTGGTGTCCTTCCTCCTCCACTTGATGGAGGTCCACAATGGCGCCTCCTTTGTCTTCTAGGGCACAGGCCATTTCTGCTGCGACCACAGCACATGTAGCCTTGTCTTCCCCCAGATCTGTCTCGTCCGGTCCGCCCCATAGCAGGGGGTATCTTGTGAGTGCATCTGCTGCACGGTTTGCCTCCCCCTTCAGGTACTTTATGCAAATTGAGTACATCAATGTCTTCTCTTTGAGGTTGAGTATGCAGGGGTTGTTGATGTCTTTCAGCTCTTTGTCCTTGAATATCCTGGTGAGTGCATGGTGGTCTGTGAAGAAGGTGAGGTCTGGACATCCCAGAAGGAACAGGTGTGCCTTTTTCAGGCACCATGCGATAGCAATGGCCTCCCTCTCCAACGCTGAGTAATTCTTCTCAGCCAATGTTAGATGGCGGCTGCCGCATAGGGCCGCCCTTGCAGCACAGGGGGGGGGGGGGTCTTGAGACACACTGACAGTACTGCTGCATGACCACAAAACCGATGCCAAGCCTGCTGAAGTCGGTGAACACTGCTGTGGGCCATGTGGTGTTGTAATACAGGAGGCCCTCCGCTGCAAGCTTGCCTATAGCCTCCTTTGTCGACTTGAAGATGGACTGGTGTTGGCTGTCCCAGTACACCACTCTCTTTGATGTTTTTTTTTCAATAATTCTCTGAAGGACTCCATGAGTCATGCAACGGCGAGGAATGGCACCACCTGGTTCACCAGCCCGAACCACGACCGGATACCTGTGAGGGAAGGGTGTGGCAGCACCTGGAAATTGGTTATACTGCTTAGCAAGTCCTGGCTAGGCCGATGCTTCTCCCAGCTGAGCAGATGACCTGTGAAGATCACACTTCTCCTGCAGAAGCGGAATTTGTCTGGGCAGAGCGTGATTCCATTTTCCGCACACATTCGCAGGAACTAGTATGTGTGCCAGAAAGCACTGGCGATGCTACGGTCGTGCAGGAGCGTGAGGAGCGTGTCACTGACACATTTCAGTTCCCTGAGGACCTCTGCTGTTGCATCGTTGAAGCGCTTGGTAAAGGCATCCTGCCCTGCACAATGGCCCATGGGTGTGTGCCGATAGTGGAAGCGACCCCATGGGATGATGAAGGTGGTCAGCTTCTTGCTCTCCTCGTCCAGGGGGATCTGGTGGTACACCGAATAAGTGTCCTCTACTGTTTTGAACGTGTGCATCTGCAATCTGGTGATTATGTTGAATGGAGGGTAGGTGCGGTGGGTCTCCCACTGGTTTACTTGGTTGAGTCACTGATAGTCCACTGTTCTGCGCGGCTGCCCGTCCCTCTCTGGGGCCACCACCATACGGGAACACCACTCCATGGGTTCTCCAACTGGTACGGGCTCGATGATACCCTTCCTTATAGTCTCTTCCAACTGCTGGCGAACTTCGTCATAGAAGTGCTGGGGGACGAATGCTGGCATGTGCACTGCGTAGGGCTTTGAACAGGGGCGCAGGTGGATGTGGTGGGCTGGCCCTTTCATCTCCGGCTGGGGGGCGTGGTTCACTGCGAATGTTGTGTGCATGAAGTGCTCCAGAGACCACTTTTCCAGCAAGTTCACATTTTCTTCCATCAAGGCGTATGGGGGAGTATTGGGTTGGGTGGGGATTGGGGGCTCTGCCACATGTTCAACAGCCCCTGTATTCGCCGGCACGTTTGGGAAAGTCATGTGGCACCACACCCAGCGCTTTGCACGTCTGCAGCTACAGATGCAGCCACTGCACCCCATCAGTGAAGTACAGGCTTGCCATAGCAAATCTTCTGCCCACACTGAAGCAGCATTCCTTGCATCCCACAACGCATATGCTCCTGACTGCGAGGTGGTCAATACTCACGGTAGGTTGCTGTGGCCCCACATGAGGTGGCGTCCTGCTATGCATACCTGTGCGTGTGTATTGGCTACCACCGTCACCTCACATGCTGCGGGTGGGTCGTCGCACTTCACTTCCACCCTGAGGCACGCTGATGACTCAGTGCTGGCTATCGTGTCACTGCCAGTGGTCTCGGTTGGGCTGGGCTGCTTCACTGACCTACACACTTGCTGGAAGTGGTCGACCCTCCCACATCTGTGGCAGGGCATCAGCACTCCCCGCTGCACTTGCTGCCGCCGCACCTCTGGCAGCTTTTTGCTGGTGAGGGATAGGCACGAGGCTGGGGTGGCCCTGCACCTGCCTGCCACAACCGAGTGGCACCAGCCACTTCCGTTTCCTCCTTGTCACTCACTGAAGCACCTGTCACACCACTATGGCTGCGCACTCCCGCTGTTTGCTCTGCTTATTCAAACACTTCACAGGAGTTCTTCCACAGGTCGCAACACTGGAAGTCGCCGCAGCACTTCTGTTTTCATACTGAGGTTGTGCAGCCCCATCACAAGCATTTTCAACAGCATGAAATCGTCGTGATTTACAGAACACTGGGGGCATTTAAAATCACAGTCTACCGCCTTGGCTCTCCATTTTACCACATATGAACACACGTTATCATTGGGCTCCTGTGTGTATGCTCCCACAGTGCACCTGGTGCCCACCACCATGCTCCTCACCACGCCGCTGGCCTCCTCCATGCACATGGCCTTGAATCTATGCTTGATCACCCGTGCATCCACGCATTACTGCACTTACTGCACCTCAGGATCACACAGCAATCTTACCTAACCCACGGCCAAGGGTGGGACCCACATACAACCACTGCTGTAGCACTCTACACTGCAGGCCCACGCCTCGTACTGGGATGACAACATTCCCATGGTAGCCTTATTGGGAGTTGCAGGTGGTGCCGACACTTGCCACTGGGCCAGTGCTTCCGGTTGTAGGGTTGGGTACACCGGCTGGTAGGCTGTCCCCATCCCTGGAGGTCGTAGCTGTGGTGGTGCCACATTGTTCATGTTGATGTGCAATTGGTCTCCAGGCGCTTTGCGGTGGAACCAGTCTGTTGACTCTTGGTTCGCCTGCTCGGACACTGGTGGTGCTGCCCCTGGGTCACCCTTGGAACTCCACTGCACCATGCTGGGGGTAGACAGAAACAGCATGGCCAGCATGAGATTTATTCTGCGAGGTCCAAACATAGGTGCGTCCTATCCCTAGCACGGCCTAAGTCAGGCTGGCTGCCAAGCCCCAGGTGCGGGCCAGTGGCGTGCGTGGAAGCTCCACTTGACGGGAAGAGTTCCTGCACAAGCACAAACTTCAACTTGAGGAGATGGTGATTTTTGGCCAAGTTGCAAGAAAAAAAAAACAGTGAAAGTCTTTGCTATGCTGCAGCTGAATAAAACTGACCAGTTGTAGAATAAGTGTAGAGGCTAATTCCTTCGGTCATGTGACGCATATTCATTAAATTTTTGCTGCCTCACGATGATTTTATTCAATTTGGGAGAGCCCCCTGTAGTGAAAAAGAAAATGGATATTACACATTACCCCTCAGGCTTGAAAAAAGCTCCAAAGCTGAATAAAATCGTACGTAACCAGCAAGAATGAAATCAAAACTACGTCTCCACAATGAACTGGTAAATTCTCGCGCTCCCTTTTATTTTCAGTTTATTTTTGTTGCACATCCTGCTTGTTGCTTCATACGCTCCTTGTTGCGCACAACAGATTTATTACCTCCACCGAGGAGGCTATGTTTTTGCCCGCGTTGCTTAGTTGTTTGCCAGAATTGGCAAGCATGTTGGTCAGTTTTGTATGTTTATCTGTCTGTCTGTTTGTTTGTCTGCTCTCTACAGGTCACAATTTTATGCTAATTCTGAAAAAAAAAAAAAAATCAGAAGGTAGATATCCACAAACCCTGGAAGCCTATCGCTTTTCATCGAAATCGGTGAAAGGCCCTGGGGTGGGTGGGGGGTTGAAACCCCTCAATGGCCGTGGGTCCTAAATCGTCGGGACCCAGTGGCCGCCCAGGAACCAATTTTTCAAAATTCGAAAATCGATTTTTCCTTCTCACCAAATTGAAGAGGAACGTCTGGTGCACCTAGCAATACAAATTTTAGTTTCCTAAACCCATCCTGTGCTTTGCAGTGAAGCGCGAAAAAATTCGCCAAATGACTGCCTTCACACCAGTGAAAAGTATACAGACAATCGGATCCATTCGGCAAGTGCTCTATTGCCCACACAGCGGTGAAAACTAAGGGGAAGAAAAGGGGGGAAGAGGTGGGGGATCCATCCTGCAAGCGCTGTCTATGGCAGTTTCATTTGTTTGTCGGTTCGTTTGTCTGTCTGTCTGTTAGCAGGATTACTCAAAAAGTTAAGAACGGATTTTGATGAAATTTTGTGGAAGGGTGGGCCATGGGCCAAGGAAGAAATGATTAAATTTTGGGGCGGATCCGAATCCGGAGTATCCCGACAATATCTCCAAAAGTTCTCAGTGAATTTCAATGAAATGTTATGGAAACGTGGGCCATGGAACAAAATAGAACTGATTAAATGTTGGGGCTGATCTGGACCCGGATCCTATATCCACGGATCTGTTGGCAGGATTACTCAAAAAGTTATGAATGGATTTTGATGAAATTTTGTGGAAGAGTGGGCCATGGGCCAAGAAAGAAATGACTAAATTTGGGGCGGATGCGGATCCTAAGTATCCCGGAAAATATATCCAAAAGTTCTCAATGATTTCAATGAAAGTTTTTGGAAAAGTGGGCCATGGACCAAGAAAGAATGGATTAAATTTTGGAGTGGATCCGGGTCCTATATCCATGGATCCGGATCCTTTTTAATGACAATGGCATTGGCTGAGGTATGCGCTCTCTGAGTGCTTTCTAGTTATATATGATGTAGATTTGTTATTGTATGTGCAACAGATTTTTTATTACTCGTATATGTGCAGCAGATTAGTTAGTATATGTGCAGCAGATGCGTTTATTGTACTCCGATGGCAACCACCCTCTCGGACTATGTAATCCTTTCACAGCAGGTATTGACATAGGTTAACCTTTTCGCATTAAAGGATTATCTTGCACTTTTCCTTGCTTATTCGTGTATATCTAATTTCCGTCTTCCTTCCTGCGTACCTTCCCGTTTTCCTATCCACCTACCGTCCTACCAGCCTGTCGACTTTTCTACCCACCTACCTCCCTGTCTACCAATCACCCAACCTATCTACATCCCTATCTCTCTGCCTGCCTGCTTGCCTCCCTGCCTCACTACATACCTCCCTGCTTCCCCATCTCCCTGCCTACCTCCACCATCTAATGTGGTAATGACAGGTACAGCTGGCAGCATATGAACCTGGGACAGCCTCAGTGTGCAGCACAGGTCTAGCATTTTGTACACCGAGAAGCTTGACATAATCACGTTTGTTGGTGGCACTGACATGAATAAACGGAGGCGTCAAATACTGTATCTGTTGCATTGTAGCTTGACGTTCACTTCACACAAACACCGTCCCGGGTTCACGTACAGTCAACTGTACAGTGACGGACAAAAGTTCTGTCCTGATCCCAAGCACAACATGAATCTCTACTAACTGAGTGTCGAACAACGGTGCTTCGGGGGGAGGGGGGATGCGAGGTGCCGGGGTGGCAGGAGAATAGGTCAGTGTCCAGATCCATGGGATGATCAGTAAAGAATATTGCCATGATCTCAGTATAATTCACTGATAAGGCTGGGCTGTGATATTGGAGACTTACACGAATATGGTCAATTATTCCATGAGACTGAGAATACGTGAATGTCAGCCTTGGTATACTTGTAGTGATTTTCAGCCTCTGCAGTTCAGTGGTGGAGGAAACGGACAGCAGGAAGTGATGAGGTTAAGCAGATTACAGAAATATCCCAGACTGATACTAACTTCGATCAAAGTTATTTTGTTGTATTCCCCTGTATATCCTTCCCTTTCTCCTACATCTCGATCTCCCTTCTTCCCACACCCAGACATCTAGCCACACACACACACACACACACACACACACACACACACACACACACACACACACCCCCCACACACACACACACACACACACACACACACCTAACCACACACACACACACACACACACACACACACCTAACCACACACACACACACACACACACACACACACCTAACCACACACACACACACACACACACACACACCTAACCACACACACACACACTTGACTAGAGATCTACTTATAGACTACAGTGTTACAGAGATGGGCTGTAAAAACATTAAAAAAAAAACTACATTGCAAATTATCAGTCAATAAAAATTAAATCCCATACTCCATCAACACCTCGAGAAAACAATGAAAATAATAATAATAATAACAATAATATCAAAAATAACATAAAACTAGAGCTCAATTCACTTATACAAAAACTGCTTAAAAAAACAAAAGAAGCAAGTTGTACGTGTCGCATCTGGGGTAAAGTCTATGAACAGTTATTACAGAAAAAAGATGTACAATATTTATAAATCTTCCAGCTTGTGAGATAATGGGCAAGAGTTTAACTATGTGGGTCTCTGCCTGCACCTGACTACATTCACAGAGACGTTCTTCTGGTCAGTTTAACTACATGGGCTTCTGCAATCACCTGACTACATTCACAGACACGTTCTTCTAATCAATGCGCCCTCACCCACACCTGGTCCAGCTCCTGTTTCACATGCCTACATCTAGCTCAAACAAAACCGTGTGAACGCCAACTACTCTCACTCTCTCTCTCTCTCTCGCTTATTTTGTTTCCACGTATACCAGACACAGTGGACTGGGGATCTGTGTGTGTGTGTGTGTGTGTGTGTGTGTGTGTGTGTGTGTGTGTGTGTGTGTGTGTGTGTGTGTGTGCTTTAATGAACCACAAATGACTACTGATTGCATCATTCTAGCTATAATTTTACATCAGTACTCTAATCCTCTCACTTTTCGACTAGCGACTCAGTTACCGCCAATGACTTAAATTCTCAAAAACACGAACACCTCTCCTTCTACAATACTGAGCTGCAACAAGAGGTCATATAAAATCGTTTGCCGTAAAGGATGGAACATGAGTGCTGAAGTGATCGCAGCTAAAACCCCCATAAACAAGAAGCGTTGCCACGACACAGCAAACCCGTCCCCAGCAGTCACTTTAGTGCTGATCTATAAACATAACAGGCTATCTAGTCAAAGACGCCGCATATCAAATTTGAAGTAAATCGGGTGAAAATAGGCGATTTTATGACCATTTGAAATTTTAGGCCCAACCCACCTGACACTGACCCCCCTACCGTTAACTGGGGGGTGATCCCCATGATGTAATGAGGCATATTATTGGATGCATATTGGCAAGATATGCCTTTAGGCCTTGGTTTCATGTCGATGTCAGGGGGAAAATGAAATATGTATAACAATGTATACCTATGTATGCTAGGAATAACTATCGAGTCGATTATTACGAGAGAATCGACTCGTGAAATCAAGTGGCGATTTCACTTTTATGCTGGCTTACTTCGCCAATTCTCTAGAGTCGAGAATTTATAGACTTTCTCACCAGTACACAGCAGAGACTAAACGCTCAAGAAGGCTGTATTACTGTACTGTTGGCCTCTGAGAAAGTTAGTTTCTCCCCTTAACATTAAAATAATAATAATAATAATAATAAACAGGATCTTGGCTGAGCCAAACTCCTAGCTGGCACAACGGATTTAATAATTAATACCAAGAGCTGGCCTAAGTACCAGTCGTGATTAATATAGGTAGTTGTGCTAACCTGGAGTAGCAAAAATGTACTAAATATGTGGGAAAATCAAACACGACTGTTACATTTAACAAAGCTCAAGAAAACGAACTGTAAATTTATTAAATACAAGAAAATAAATTTACGTTACATGAATCAATTCAAAATCAAAGAAAGGGAAATACACTCACTCAAGCACTCAGACAAATAGCTAAATAATCAAAAACCTTAAGCCTAGAAAAAAAAAACAAGAAATACTAATCGGTAAGGATGAGGCCGTCGCTAATACAGTCGATCACCAGGCTGGTGGGAGCTTCGGGAATTCACCCCGATACAGCTGAAACTTCTGAGATCGCTAAGAAAAAGAAACCCGCTCGAGCTTTGCGCACGGCACAACCACACTCCGAGACTATCACTTGGACGACTGACTGTGTTTGAATGTCCAATGCAAGGGACGTGTGAAAGGGGCGTGGCCAAATAACGGCCGGGGAGGCAAGTTCAAAGAAATGAAAATTCAGAAATTATCGCTCAGAGGAATGCACTGTCTGTATATAAAGACAATCACTCGCGAAAGAATGACGAAAGTTGTGACAACTTGATGCGAATATAAGTACGCAAGTGGACAGTTGAGAGAATGAACGAAATCTCGTGCATTTCAGAACCATTCGTTGCTCCAGCAAAATCAATCGATGTCACGATTTACGATACATAATTTCACGATGTAGAAAATTCGTGACAGTCAATATGACGAGTTTGAAAGGAGTTATGGCGATAAAACGATTTAAAAAAAAAAACATTTTTTGGCCTACAGTCTTGGCCTTGGTCCAATTTGGCCCAAAATTTAATCAGGTGATCAGAAGGTCATAGCTTACCATCCGTATAACTTTAGTCAAAATCTCACCGGTAGGTTTCACGTAATGTTCTTAACAGACATACATGCAGACAAACAGACAGACAAACCGAGTGAAAACAATACCAGCCCCCGAGCCCCTCCACGGCGGGGACGGGTAAAAAAGCTATTTTCAGATATCTGACATTTATATTCAACAATATTATGATGTCTGAATTCAATATAATTATGGACGGTGGGTCTTAGCGCCGAAGTGGTGACACGTTGGCGGACTGCTGGATCTCAGGGAATGGGCTGTATATTCTATGCCCAGAGTCGGACGCATGTTGGAGAGAGAGAGAGAGAGTTGTGAAATTAGGATGGAATTTTTATCCGCTGACTTCTGCAATGTGGAGAGAATGAATAAACGAGACTGACCCGGAGAGTGTCTAGTGAGATAGAGGGGGGATTGGGAGGGAGAGACCAAAGATGAGATGGAGACATGCAGAGGTACGGGTGTGAGTGGAGAAAGGCGCCTGGCTATAGACAGAAAGATATCTTTAATATCAAAATGTTAATAAATGCCTTTCAGAATTATTTAGAGCAGGGTTTCTCAAACGTTTTCGGGTCGCGCCCCCCTCCACAGTGCGTGCCCCGCCCAAATTTGCAGGGCTAAGAGCCTTTCCGTCATATCATTAATGAAGGGAAACAGAGGTTATAATATGAACGCGAATAAGCAGAATGAAAGATCCACATACGACCCAAACTCGGACAAGGCTTCCGTATTTGGTGGCTATTTATAAAACGCAGAATTAAGAATAATTCCTTCGTCAGGGTTAAAGATCAGCCAGCTATTAAAGAGTAAAGGTGAAAGTAACATTAATAGTCTTTAGCACTACCACATCTCATAGCCACGCAAACCACCACACCATACGGCCAGAAACGCTCACACCACACGGTCATAAATACCACCACACCACACGGTCATAAAAACCACCCCACCACACGGTCATAAATCCCACCCCACCCCACCACACGGTCATAAATCCCACC
>JAGKTI010008390.1:23183-33751 GCA_018397915.1 Birgus latro | reverse complement strand
CCCTGCACATCATTCACAAACTTGACCCTGCACATCATCCACAAACTTGACCCTGCACGTAAGTTGGCCTTCAGATCCATAAAACATGGCGTCAGTGTGTTAAATAGAGCAGCCTGCCCAAGTCTGGTGCATATAAGTCAGCTGCTACAGTGCATACCATATTTACAAATATCAAATCCCCTGTTCATTTATCAAAAGTCCATCAGCTCCCCATCCTCAGAAAGGGAGAAGGTGGACTGCAGGCTCATCAGTGTGGGTTCGTATTCAGATGCACCTGGTGTCAGAACAGTAACAGCAACAATAGTAACAGGATAAATTTCACAACTAGTAAACATGATATCAATGTGTCATAATTGGAAATAAATTAGTAAGGAAGAAGTGCCAGGGAGCCCCTTTAGGTTCATGAGCCCACAACCCCGGACGTCATAGGGGCACCTAGGGGTAACTGCATCTCAAGCATCCCCACAGTATTCAGAAAGTCGTAAACAGTTTTGTCCTCAGTATTGTAACAGATGGCCACTGGGACACCTACTGGCATCTTGGGGAGGTTTCATTATTAAAGTGGTGTTCATAGTGTTCATAAAATTATAGGTTCTACTAATTCATTGGTCAGTCTTAGGAAGGTTTTGTTTCTAAACTTATGTTCAAAATGTAAAATTAAAAGGTTTCAGAATTCATTGGTTGGTCTGTTTTTGTGTTAGCTTATGAGGCTGTGAGGCATCTCTTCCTTATCAGTTTATTTCTGAGTGTGGTCAAAACCTGTTCAACATGGTTAACCTTTTTTTTTTTTTTTTTCCCCAGCGACACCATCAGCTAGTTAAGAAACCCTGTGATGGCAAGTGCAGTAGGCTGTACTCAACATCCAACTTGCTAGTGCATTCCAGAAGTTATTATCAGTTTTAAATTTATTGTATACTATACTATTACACTGATAGATGTGCTGATATTTAAAAGGTGCAGGTAATGTATAAGAGAATATCAAGATGTAGAATGCAAAAGAGACCACAAAGTAAACCATATAGAAAGCCTTCCCAGTCAACTGGAATGCAACCTTGTGTCCATTGGGTGTCCTGCTGGCTTTGTGATATCTTGAGTGCTGCCTGAACCCCCATCACTATGAGAGATTCCTTGACAAAAGTAAAATAACTTGGGTAGCAAGAATAAGAGGGAAATAATATGAGATGTCGTTGTAGTGTTGGAGTTGGTTATTTCTGTGTATAACTCCTTCACTACAAGAGGTCTGCTCAAAACTGGTGACATAGGCTAGATTTCTTTTGCCACCTTTGGACAGTTTTGTTATGATTTGGAGAGACCATTTGTAGTGACCCGGTTTCAGACATTCTTTATTAACCTCTTCACAACGTTACCTGTATCCCTCAGCAGAAGAAAATCGTCAGGTAGCAGCAAGAATAGGCTCAGATGTAAATCATTTGCCTGAAAGAGTTAATGAAATAAGCAAGACATCGTACTGAAAGAGTTATGGAAACTTGAGGGAAAGTGATATAGAAGTATCCATTAAGAACCTTCGTTTGAGATTCTTACACTGTGTCCAAAAAATACCTGATAGTTATCAATGGAGATGGAGAAGCCAGGGTACCACCTCATTATAAGCTAAGTCTCCTAATCACCCAATTGTTTCATGGATTATTGAAAGCATTCAGTACAATCACATTTTTTATTTATTCTTACTACCACCAGATGATTTCACTTAGCACATGGGAGACATCTCTTGGCAAAGGGAGTGAAGGAAATTAATCTCCAATTCCTCAGCTGACCATGTTCCCCCTAATCCATGTAAAATTGATTTGGTTGTAGCAAGAATGAAATCAAAAGCTGTAATTGTACTTTGCAGGTGTCATAAGATGCCCCTAGGGTACCCCAGATGGTGTCATGTGGTGTCATATGTCAATATTTAAGAACAGTAAGCTTTTATTATGTCTCCTTTGGTGACATACAAGGACATAAAAAAGGCAGTATATAATAGTGACTAGCTGTATTGCCATTCTTTGATGATGAGGAGGAGGAGGAGGAAGAGGAAATGTTTAATGTTTCATGAATCTTATCCAGTGCTGAAAATGTTGATGATGGTGAAAGTGTAATACTGTATTTCATGAACTCTATGTTGATGATGATAATGTTGGTGGTGGTGATGATGATGATGATGATGATGATGATGATGATGATGAACTCTCTAAATGTCCTGTACAGTAGGTGTCCCGCTGGCCCACCGAGAGCAATAGGATTTCTTAACAGTAGCACCAGAAGTTATCGTTACTCGTAGCTTGACTGTTTAAACCAAAGACGTGGTGTAGGTTATGTAGTTCCGGGAGAGAGATGTAGCTTCGTGTTCTGCCTGGCCTCGGAGATTGTGTAGCAGCTGTTTCCTGGCAATTTATTTTCTACATTGGACCTTGGTATCATCTTGTGTGTTATTGATGCAAACTGTATCAATGTTAGGATGATAAAAATAACACAAGAGGGAATGTTAGGGTATATGTAGAATATAAATCGCTAAGAAAGAGCTGCTATGAAGCCTCCCACACCACCTAGAATACGGACCATAATGTAAGCCAGAAAAAAAAAAAAATCTCCCATTTCACATTTTTAACCCCTTGATTTTGGGTGACATAAGTAGGATGTGAAACAAGGGGATGAGCCCACCCCGGTGCCCCTCATTTTATGCTACTTTCCTGAGAGAAGACTTGGGTGGCATGTGCTTACCTTCAGCTGGGATGTCAACATTATTGACTGCCTCAGAGATGTTGGCCTGTACAGGAATCTTTACATCTTTCTCATGTTGGAGACATAACCTTGATGTTATAACTGAACAGATCCTGGTTCATTAAGTAGAAGGTGAAGTTGTAGTTCCATGTACCTTTCTCTGTTGGCATGCCCAGGGTGCGGTAGGTGTGTTTGTGGCAGTTGTTCACATTTGAAAAGAAGTACCTATGTCATAGGTTATATCTTTATAATGATGTGCACAAAATTAACAATACCAAAGAAAAAAATGTGTTGAAAGAGCTTGCAAGCTCTGCTCACCCCACCCCCACCCCCCTTCCTGCCTCCTACCCTCTCTCTCCACTCCCAACCTTGCTTGCTCATCTTCTCTCTTTCTCTTACACCAGCTGCTGTGGGTGTCAGAAGTACCTCGCATGTGCCAGTACCCAGAGTTTTTATTGTTCACTAGTGTCATGCTGCAAACTCAAAAAGCTGATATAATGCCTCCCAAGTGCACCCTTACCTCTGCAAGTGCAGTGCCCACCAAGTATGCTCATGGGCCTATTACTTTAGCTATGAAACTGGAAATGAAACCAAACAGCATGTATACTACTTTACAAGTAAGTTTACAATACTTTATTGATGCTATTTCCTCCTTCCCTTTGCCTACATAAACATAATTATGCATTATTGTAGGACATAGTATTATTGGTGTGCATAAGATGTTTGTAATCTTTATTCTTCCATAAAATCATCTGGACCTGGGTTGGTGGGGGTCAGGTAACTTAACTCTATTTTTCCCTTAAGTTATGTATAGTACTCCATTATACGAGCTATAGCTATCCAAATAGCCCTCCATTAACATTTCTCACTCGTATAATGGAACCCGCCTGTACACTGATCTTGGACAAACATCTCCTTTGGGAGTTGGTCCACAATTGGAATTAGGAAAAAAATGATTGTATTTTCATTGAATTGGAGACGGTGACATCTGAGGGTGCGAACGTAGACACTGGGATCAGTGTTAAAGGTCTGCAATAAGGCCCACACCAACAACGGTTCCATGACATCCCAAAAACTATCCATGGATATGAGAATGTGGGGGAGGTGTGAGAGGTGGATGAAGGGAATGAGGGACGCATCGCCTCTCACGAGAACAAGATTTTTGTCTTTGGATTTTAAAATGTAATTGCCGAATGTGCAAATCACATTGAGGATGTGGTCTGAGACAAAAATGTGGTAATTCAAAATGGCGCTCAGGTGCTCTGACAAAATGTGGTGGCGTTCATGCAGATACAATACTTTGTGCTCTACCGTGAGGGTGAGAATGTTCTGAGATGAAGAGCATCATATGAGGATTGCTGCAATTAAAGGTGTAGATGCCATTATTAGGTACAATCAACATGCTGGAGACTGCATCCCGGACCACATCCGATGTTGATACAGCACCTTTTTCAATTGCGTGTGCTGGCATTGTTCATATTTGGTCTGGAGGTTGTCACACACCTGATTAAAGGTGGTCCTAGAGTGTTTCTTGGCGTAATCAGCCACGTGTGCACTGCCATGATCGTCAGATGCTGCCACGATCAGTATCACCTCGGGTGTGATCGTACTGATGGAAAAATCCTCCATGGATTGGGACTTACATTGCCCAAAATAAATGTGGTATTTATGGTACATTTTCCTTATGAAAATGTATTCCACTCATCCTTCTTCAAATGCCTCAAGACCAACTCACCTGTCCAAGGATCCCGATTATCCCATTGCAGTGAATATTCTTGGGAGTAGCGTGTCCATCCATCTGGACATGCATTGCTAGATTCAGGAGCCCCAAGGTCCGAATCAGACCCAGCTCATCTTTGTCCCTTTCAGGTGCATGATCAACCTCATGATTTCCACAGAAACCATTCCATTTCATAAATGGAACACCCTGCAAGTCTAATATGATAGAAAATGGAGATCTCTGGAGGATGGACAGATGATACCGGTTTGGAACACAACATCTTTCCACCTCCTAGTCGCACCTGAAAGGCAGTCACATTGTAACCTTTTGAACGCTGCGCCAGTGGCTGTCCAAAGTTTGGATGCACCGATGCCCAGCCAGCTCTAGCTTGCATTACCGCCGCTGCAGGTGTTTGTCTGAAGCATCATACTGTATTTGCCATTATCATCATCATCGTCGTAATCATCATAGGGTTCTCTCACAAATTCTTGGCTCAGGTGCTTACCATTCCTTATGTGGATCGGCCCAAAAGTAACAGGTTCCTCAAGGTGATCGATGAGCTGATTCTCACCTTTCACATCATCATCCTTATGCATAGTTTGTATCTGATTGCGACACAGCTTTTCAGTTCATCATGCCACTTCGTGCAAGGAAGACATGCGATAATAGTGTTGCAACGACAGTGACATCAACATCATACTATTTCTTATCCAGAAGTTCTGGTGGTTAAGGGTTTTTTGCTCATTATCGATACTTTAGCAAAACTGCTAATCTAGGGGCATATTCAAGCCCACATACACCACTTGCATGTGTGTGAAGACTTGCAAAAATGCACGAATGTTCACATTCACGAACATGGTGGTACAAGACACACAGCACAGGGTTCGATCAGCAGTCGATGGAGTTTAGCAATTGAACACGAGTTTGAAGTAGCCATTGGGGGTCATTATGCACACCTCCGGATAATGAGATGATAAACACAGCATTTTACATTATTCTGAATGTACAGGTTTTGCCTTTCCAAGTTCTTCTCTATGATGATTATAAAATATGAATGAGAGTGTGTCTTCTAGTAAATTCAGTTGTTTTAGGGAGTGTGTGAGACTCTACTCCCACTATTTGGATCCCAAGTACTTCATTGAGTTGATTCAAGCAGAAGGGCTTGGTAAGATAGATTGGACAACCATGGAGGGTGCGGTTGGTATCCTGTATATAACGATGGCACTCATGTACAACATGAAATGGTGGCCACACCTCCAGTGTCTGTGCTGTACTACATTGTCTTCAACATGATGCTGAGCATCAGTAAGTACATCAAGGATCTCATCTTGGGAAATGACTGGAGTGTGCATTGCAATGGCAATTCCATGCTGTATTACAGTTCAAAGGATCATCAGCATGAGCCTTTCAACAAGATTACAGAATGTTAAGCAATGTATCCGGAACTTTTTTTTTTTTTTTTATGCAAGGAAGAAGGAACCAAAGGCCACAGGCCTGCATATTGTTCCTTCCAAGAAAAAGCAAACACAATACAAAAGAGAGCCAAATTCAAGATCTGTTCATTTCAAGATGCCTGGACACACTTCGTTTGAAAGACTGGATCATAGGAAGTAGGAAATATAGACAGAGGAAGACAGTTCCAGAGTTGACCAGTTGCATAAATGAAGGACTGGGAGTAACGGTTAACTCTTGCATTAGAGAGTTGGACAGAAAAGGGATGAGAGTTTGTTGCTAGACGGCTACTACGTGCCCGTCGTAGAGGTGGAGGGATGCAAGCAGACAGTTTAGAGGAAATCGGCATTCAGTTGTCCTGCACAAGAAGGAAGTGGATTATGCCTGCATTCCTGTGACCATGATGGATATAAAGACTCACTAGGAATCTTTTGTTTGGTCCCGGAGGGATGTATGTCCAGAACACAATGTACAACATTCCCAAGCTGTGCAAGAACCCCGAAGCCCCACCATCGACCAAGGCTAAAGCTCAGTTTAATATCTACTATGGCAACCACATCTACCGCACCTGAACGTGTCATCGGAGAAAGGTACGTGGAGTACTTACTGAACCAGGCTCTGCTTAGTCATAACATCAAGATATGTCTCCAACATGAGAAAGATGGAAAGATTCCTGTACAGGCCAACATCGCTAAGGCAGTCAATGACTGACATCCTGCCAAAAGTAAGCCTGTGCTGCCTGAACCTTCTCTCAGGAAAATAGTATGTAGAATGAGGGGATGAGCACAGCCTGGGGAGGGATGGGCTCAAGCCCTTGTTTTACATACCACTGATGTTCATTTTGCATTTATTAATGTTGCTGCCAGACTGTTTAATTCAGCTAAGGAGAGACTTTTCAGATTGGAGTGGCCTTTCTTAATCCCTTCACTAATAGGGGCCTCTTCCTTGCTGAGATAAACCTTATGGTACCAGCAGGAATAAAATACAAACTGTCATCTGGCTGAAGGGGTTAACAATAATAATAATAATAAATAGTAATAATAATAATAAATAATTAATAATCTGTGCAACATTGCCGCTGGAGTTCTATTTTTCAACAGATATTTTTGCTACATGAGATATGACTTGTGTCGAGGATGACAAACCTGCCTTGTAGCTCGTAGTAGAAGTGACCTATCTTGCCCTTAGTTTTTGCGCTGTATTATATGTTGTTTTGGTTCATTCCAAATCAGAATTACACTCGGCCATGACTTTCACCCTTCCACACCAGCCCCTTACTTCCCAATTCTAACCTCCATCACCTATAACTCTGGTCCACACTTAATTAGATTTATAGTTACACATGGAGTTAGAGGAAGGGATTATGGGCAGGTGTGGAAGTGGAGTTTAATTCAAATTTGAGATGAACTATTCTAAAGGGAATGTCTTTGTATGGGCTTAGGTGGTCCCAGGCACTGTTTTTCCATGGTGTTTTATTTTACATTCGAGACGCGTCACACAAGAATGATAAACCTGCTAATATTTAACTATTATTCCTGATTATTCTCTTGTGTGCTACCTGTATCCTTATTTCTTAGTTTGTGTAAAGAACATATTGGAGAATACTGTAATTTTATGATGCAGAAATAGTCAAGCCTCCTTGATCAGTGTTTTCGGTACAGGACAGTATTGTGTTTTTCTTGATTGTGGTTTTAATATATATATATATACAGTATGTATATTATAATGCAGTACTGCACTTTCAATATCAAGGATAAAATAGCGTGGATTGTGGTTAGGTATTGAGAAAATCAAGAAAGTTCAAAGGGAGTACCAGAAATAGTCTGGTTAGGAGAAGGTGTTGTGGAGCTGCCCAGACCCATGCAAAGACAACCCATTATGTAACTCAGTCAATATTGTATTCATATTTTACGTGTACATATGTGACCCAGGTATATTATTAATTACTGTTCTGTGTGCCAAAACTTTATTAAATAATGTTCTTCTTTTTCCTCCCATTGGCATCTTGATAATCAAAATAGGATCTTTATTATTATTAGTTTTCTTGCGACTTGGCCGACATGGGAAGTAATCTATAAATCGACACACGAGTGAATGAATATAAATCACTGTAACTTTGTATTAATAACGGAATAAAATATCATCTATCACACAACCACTATACTTTATCCAGTGTCTCCATAAGTTGGTGGTAGGTGGTGGTGACCATCATCCACTCACTTGATGTATTGCTGCCTACTTCTTCCTTTACCTTTATCATTCTCTTTTGGTGTCTGCTCTCCTCTCTTCCTATTTCTCCCATCTTTCATGTTACTTATTACTTTTTTTTCCTTTTCAGGCAGCCTTACATTGAATGACAAGTCTAATGGTTTCATGTAAGCCAGGAAACTATTTACAACGCTGGGTGTTAACCATAAAACCAACCCATATGTATTCCCTCCATGTCAGCATGTGGGTTGGTGGAGGGTTAGTGCCCCTCCCTGTAAAGCAACTGACTCAAAGACAAACAGCCACCCCTTATGGGATTTTGGTGTTTGGCTATAGATTGAGAGTCTGCATAAATTATTTTATAGGAGCATGTGGAAAGGCAGACACACAATTGAAGAAGTAAAGAAGCATTGTGGTGTTTCTGTGGATATGCTGGAAAGTGTGACAAGAAGTACTGTAGATCTTACTATCCATACCAAGGAGTACCATGAGATGGCCTGGTCATGTAGAGAGACTGGAGAATTATAGAGATTGCCTTGGAGAGTGAGTATTAATGGGGAGACTGAAGATGATGTTCAGAGACTGGGTGGAAGGGTAGGCTATATGAATAATGGTGGGATGAGTAGGAGGGAGGGCAAATTGATGGCAGAGGACAGGGTAATTTGGTGTTTAGTTTTGGGCCAACCCCTGTGGGATTAAGACATTTAGCTATAGGCAGATGAAAAGGTAGGTAGGTAGATAGGTAGCCTGTATGGGTGTTTTGTAACCTGGAGTTTATTTTAGGACTTTGTTACTTCTGGCATTTGGTTAAAATTCCATAGTTTGATTGCTGGCCTTGCATTTTCAATCCCCAAGGGGTGACTGGTGGCTGATGTTCATGTAATAGTGACAAGGGGGGTTGGACTGGTCATCTACCCCTAAATATATTAGACTGTGGTAGCCTAGCCTTGGACCTCAGCACTTTAAAAGGAAATGAGATTAGCTTATTTTTGGAGGAGCTTTGTGTTGACGATTATGGCGTGGCTGAACGGGTTATTTTTGTCACTGGGCCAGCGAATCTCATAAATTTGAACTCCCCGCCACAACGAGGGAAACTGGACCTATTCATCTATTTATGTATTACACATTTTGCATTCTGAGTGGCTGGTGGCTTCCAGAACACTGCCGGAGATGCTGATGATTTTTGAACAATTAAACTATGGAATGTCATCTCCAACAATTCCATGACGGGAGGGCGTTTTATACCATATTTCAACTTAGTTCTAACTGCAAAAAGATGTCGTTAAAATATATATAAATTATGGTATAAATGTACTCTGTATTTAATTGATTGCCATGGAGATGAACAAGAATTTTGAGGTCATACGTCAATAAATCAATCTTCCAGCACAATTTTCCAATAAAGGTAGAAATGAAATTGTCAGTTAAGAATTTCCCTTCACATGTGATGCATTAAGGAAAAGATTTAGTGTATTGTAGCGAACCAAGTACTGAAGGGGTTTACATAATACTATCCTGGAGTGAGATTGTCCTCGGGGTTGTTTACTTGTGTCAGCTGAGGCAGGGGATGGTCGGTCATCGATTGTGGAAGCAAATGGCGAACTCCTTTTTGTCCCCTTGAGAGGTGAGTCACTACGCTGTTATCACGTGTAATACAGTATCTCATAAATGTAGTATATAGTGTGGTAGGAGGATAGGACGTAGTGGGTTAAGTAGGATGGGTGGGAAGTGATTTAGTGGGTGGTGTTTATTGTTCCAAATATTCGTAACTGTTACTTGTTGGCTGATGCCCCTTTGTTTTTGGTGATTCGCCTGAACCTGTGTATTCCAGAGACTGTTAATTTGTGTTGGTGGTGCTTATTCCGATAGGCATGCCACCACGCCCACCCGTCATTTCATTCTTACAATGGATGTACCACGATGGAGGGAAGGTAAAATAAAGCTTGGAATGATTGATTGAGTAACATTCAAGCTCCTGTTATACTGTTTATCGGTTAGTAGTTTACCATATTTTTCAACCAAGTTAATTAATCAATTGTAGCTTTATTTTAACTACTGTACTTGTAACATAATATAATGTGGTATAGGTAACTCTTGAAAGTAGGCTGTCTGTTTGCATTAATTAGTGATTTTTTTTTTTTTTAAGGAAACTAGTTTGAGTTTAGCAATTTTTATGAAAAACAGCCCTTATAATCGAATTATTTTGTTATTGTGAAAGTGAAGAGGCTTTGACAACCACCATAAGGAAATGTGAAATTAAAACACAACCTAAAGGAATAAAGTAGTTGCTAAAAAAGCGCAATACTGGTACTGTATTGAAAAATATATGAATATGACAAGAGAGCTCCCACTAACAAAATGTTGAAAATTTATGACAGGGACTATCTTTCATAACTAAATTTTTTTAAGACTACAGGCTCTGCAGAGATGTTTTATATATATATATATATAATATATATATATATAT